>PVJX010001302.1:0-169628 GCA_004027295.1 Dolichotis patagonum
CTAAATCCTGGCCCCCTTTCCTCCCTTCTAACATAAGAACATTTACCCTGACCATTGTGTGTCAGCAGTATTTAATTTTCTTTTTGATTTTTACAGGTGCTCACAGCTAAGAATTTGCCTGAAGTCCAGAGGAGAATCTGAACTTGGACTTCTAAGCAATGATTGAGGTGTTAAGACTTCGGCAACTCTTAGAGATGAACTAAATGCATTTTTGGGTAAAAAGATACCCATGAATCTACTGGGGACCAGGGGTGGAGTGTCTTGTTTAGTGCTAGATGTCCCCCAAGAGCCTCACTGACACATAGGCGGGGCTTGTTAATTTCACTGGACTATGGGGGCACAAGCTCACTTGCTGTTGTGACATAGAGTGGGTGGGAAGAGGAGGGTCACTGGGGGCATGGCCTGGAAGGGTGTGTCTCTCTCCCTGGGTCTCCGCTTCTCTCCCTGATGTGATGTGACCCTGTTTCCTCACTGTGCCCCTCTGCCGTGGAGCCCCAGGCACTATGGACTTTACACGTGAACCAAAACCAGCCTCTCTCTGTAAGTTGCAAGTGCTGGGTTTTGTGTCCCTGTGATGTGAAGGTGAGGAAGACAGCTGCCATTGTCCGACTGGGCTCCGCACTGCGGTCCTTCCGTCTGTCTGTCTGCACTGGGGGAAGGTTAGAAGTATAAACAGAGCACAGCATTCACTGCACGCTCACCAGGTGCTTCCCGACTTGTCCAGTGACATAGAAGCCTCTCAAAGGGAAGGGGTGGGGCTTTTCCTTTAAAAATATACTGCAGTTCATAGCCTTAACTGACACTGTTAAATGACAAAATGCAAGTTGTAATTCAGTTTTTGAAAATGTCCTGTGAAAAAGCAGAGAGAGAGGCAAAGTCAAGGCAGCTTGCCCACGTGTCATCCATGTATTGCTGAAATCTTTACTTTTGAAATTGCAGCCCTGCTGGAGAGGAGCTGACCCCAGCGCAATCCGCAGAATGTTTCCTCCCAGGGGGACAAGCCCCACGTCCAGCTGGAGATCAAAAGTAAAGAGAAAGGAAGATACTGGAGGGTGCTTGCCAGCCTTGTCTGCGTGCCCTGGAGGGGTCTGCCCACTCGAAGGGGCCCAGAGGTCCCCGTCAGCCATGGTGACTGCCCATGAGGTGCAGCTCTGGCTCTGGGGGGGCCAATTTGCAAGAAGATGAGCTTTGACCTAAAGACCCCACCATGAACTCCCATTCCTGCACCTGGGAGAAGAAAGAGACGGACGCCCCAACACCCCCACTTAGGGGTATTCTCTGCCTCCCAGACAAGCAGAAATCAAATGGAAGCCCTTAGGAGCCAAACTAGGAAGCCTCCCGGGGGGAGCTGCAGGGTCACAGGCTCTGCACTGCGTGGGGCACCCTGCCATACACCCGTGAGTCTCAGCCCTGGAGCCCACTGTAAACTCCCAGGTGAGGATTTTAAGAAAAGAATAAAGAAGGGCTTTGAAAATGTGAAAAGGAGGACATTTACACTGAGAGGCCACCTTATTTACACAAACTACACAAAACACAAGAAAGAAAAGAAAAGAAAGGTAAACTCTATCAATACCAAAATCCCTGGAAACATGCACCCCCTCCCAAGATGAAATAGAAGCAGGACTTTGGTGACAGTTAAAGGAAGCCTTGGGGGTGACTGGCCAGTCGTCCACCCAGGCTGCTGCCACTTTCTCTGCCTGCTCTTCCTCTTTCCCTCATCTGTTGTTGGTTTAATACCAGAGACAGACAGACCTGTGGCGACCACCCACCCCTGTGTCCTCAGGTGGTGCTAGAAGCCCCTGTGATAAAGTCAGAAGATACCAGTCCCGCAATGCCCGTGGCACATGAGGCTTGTGGCTGCTCCGGGATGGCACCAGAGAGGCCTCGGGCCTGCTGTCCCCACCCTGGGTGATTACAGAGCACCCACATGGGCCAGGCATGTGTCCTGGCTCTGGAGTTACAGTGCTGCAGCCCAGGGTGTGGGAGCAGGCCGGGGGCCAGGGTCCCACTCCAGCAGCAGTGCTGTCACTGCTCCTGCACGGCAGGGACAAGAGCAGAGCAAGACCGCAGTCGGGGGCCTCTGTGCAGAGGGGCGACAGCGTGGAGGTGGGAGATAGCGGGCTGGCTGCCAGGGCACCAACCCCACGGGCCCCTCAGAAAGTCGGGCTGCAGGAGGGCGCCGGGGAGGCCAGCATCTCCAGACCTCCTACTCGGACCCCAAAGCCCAGACCTGCCTGTTCCACCTCTGGGCTTCCCCACCACATCCCCGCCCCGTTCTCTCTGCCAACAGTATTTCCAGGAGCGATCATGAGTAAAAAGGGTCCTAACAGGCCAGCTGTGGTGATACACACCTGTGACCGCGGCATTTGGGGAGGCTGAGGCGGGTGGAGCTCCTCCAGTCCAAGCCCACCTATAGTACCTAGTGATTTAGCAGATCCTGTCCAAAATAAAAAGAAAACTACAGATGTAGCTTACACTGAAGATCCTGAGTTTAACTCTCAGTAGTGCAAAAATAAATAAACAAATACATACGGTAATAATGACTTAGAAGGAGACAGCGGATATCTGCCTGCATTGAATCTCATATATATTTATAATCACGCTATTAAGCAAGAAAGAAAAATTGAAATATGAGAAAAAAATAAACACAGCACAAAGTGAGAAGGAAGCCTAACTGTGCAATAGTTTTATGCTTACCTCACAGTTTCGAAACGTGACCCTTAATTACAACATAACATGATGGCACTTTATTTATATGACGATTTGGTCACTAATGAATGCACGTTAGTAGAACGGAAGAGCACAGTGCAGATGACAACCAGATTGCCCTGCTGCTGATGTAACGCTGTTTTTTATTTGCTCTTTGGTTTTAAATCAATATTTTAAGAAGAAGAATTTTAAATTTTGCAGTTCTTTTTACAGGCAAAGCCCTCCTGTCCTGGAAAACACTCTCTGCCCTGCCGGCTCTCCCCCAGGACCATGCCCGGCTGCTGTTTTTCCCCTGCTCTGCCAGGCACCAGCTGCAGGCAGAGCACGCAGCGCACGGAGCCCATGGCCAAGTTCCAGGGCGTCCCTGGGTCACGGAAGCCACGCTCCCCGCAGCGCGGGTGCACAGCCTGCCTGCTGGGGGCTCGCTTAGTGCTCTCGCCCTGTGCGTTCTGAAATGACCCTGCCCGCGGGAACCTTTTGAAAGACTTCCTTGGAAGCATCTTGCTGGTAAAGGCATGCTGGGCTGCACATCCAGACGCTGTCTGGGATTTTGTGCGCCACCAATTCCATCTTAGCTGCCAGGCACTTTGAGGCAGAGCAGAAGTCCCCGTCAAGTGCGGGATCCACTCAGCATCTGTCGGCATCTGTCTCTCACAGTCGGGCATCCTGCTGAACTGGCCACCTGTGGCCTAGAGACAGACGCAGGTGTCAGGAATGTAGCCTGGAGACGCTGGAAGGACCCAGGTGGAGCATTTTGGCTTTCTCTGCTTTTACCTACTCAGAAACAAAGGGTAGATGCATAGACACTGATAACATGGAATTAGTTTTATAAAAAGTAATTCACCCACACACACATTTATACTCAGAGATCAGACGAATAAAGACCAAACTGTTTGCCATAGTTATTGTTATTATCTTCAAGTGATAGAGCAGGAGGTGATGTGTGTGCTTAGGAGTATGTACTAGCTATTTGCAAAACATTCTGACATGGATATTTGTCACTGTGGTCATAAGACAAGCAATGGAGCCATCACCACTGCAGAAAGAGCCCATGCGGGGGCTGCTGGCTGTGCAGCTGGAAGACAAGCTGCAGTGGGGGGCAGAGCTGAAGGAGCCCCCACAGTCAGGGCGTCCACACTGCGGGTCAAGGTGCCAGCAAGGTGCAGATCAGGGTGTCCACTGCGGGTCAAAGTGCCCACAGAGGGTTCAAGCAGAGCCACTGAGGGAGAAGCCACCCGGGCCCCTCCAGCTGCTGTCATTCCAGCCTCTGTCTCTGTCTTCACAGTTTTCCCTGTCCCTTCCCATGGCTTCTCAGAGGGACCCTGGCCCTGACTTCGGGTGACCCTCACCCTGCCTGACCCTGTCTGAACTTGTGAAGATCCAGTCTCACAGTGCCCTAGGATGACAGGGACACGGACAACGAGATGTGCGTGAATCCTGGGAAGCCTTTCTTCCTCAAGTGCAGCGAAGCCTGGCCTGTGCGGCCGCCTCTCCCCCAACCCCTAGGGAATGGGCCAGTCACACCCACCCTCACCCTCCAGGATGGGTGCACTCAGCACTGACACAGTCTCACTGGCCTTGCTGACCTGTGCGGCCACCATGTACCCCCTCGGTGGTCCTAGAACTGGAGCCACATTCCATGCAGAGAATCCAGGAATAGAATGAGGTTGGGGGTCCGGGGACCCACAGGTCTCTGCGGCTGCTCTCCCTGGATGTAACCCCTGGGCCTCATGTCTTGTGCTTTAGGTGACAGTGCCAGGCACTTCAGTTCTGTTCTCATAATGTTCAAGACAACCCCATGAGGCAATTGTCCAATTTTCCAGATGTGGAAACTGAGGCTCAGGGAGGTTAAAGGATCACAGAGAGGCTGTGGTTCATGCCGTCAGGGAGTGGCAGAGAGGAGGGCAGCGTGTTTCAGAGTTTCTGGACTCCCTGAGGGGAGCTCACCGCCCTGCCACCTTGTCACTAGCACTCTAGCACTGGGAAAGCCCCAGAGCACTCTCCTGGCCCAGCGGCGCCCCCCCCCGGCTCTCCTGGGAAGGAATGTCAGCGCAGGGCCTCCCAAAGGACCCCTAGCGGGCTGAGCAAGCCCCCTTTCTTACTGCAGAAGCTTTGCAGAGCATCCTGCACCCCTCCATGTGACATTCTTCTGGGGCCACATCACGGGAGACCCTCGGCTTCTGCAAAGGACAGACGGGAATGTTTGCTCAGAGCCAAGGAAGCGGTGGCCGTGCCAGGCTGGGAATCTCTGCACTCAGACCTGCCAGCTCAGTCTCCACCAAACTTCCACCACTTCACAATCTGAATTTTTAAGTTTCACCCACTTTTCCAGGATTTCCTTCCTCAGCCTCAGTTTCTATTTTCATTCATAACTTGCTGCCGTCTTGGATATCTTTCTGAATTCTAATTTCTCCAGAAATTTTTTTATTTCTAGGGACCGAATCTGGTCCCAAGCCCTTCCTCTTTGATTCCCTCTCGCTCTCTCTCATGCCATCTGTCTGTCTGTCTCCTGGTCGCCATGAACTAAATAGCTTTGTTCGGCCAGTCCCTTCCACCATGACAGTTCAGCCTGGCTCCAGGCCTAAAGCAATAGAATCCCTGACCGTGGACTGAAACCTCTGAACCGTGAGCCAAATAAACCCTTCTTCCCCTGAGATAATTTCCACAAGGGCTCCTGAAAGCTGACCAGTGCCAAGAAGGCAGATAGGGGTCTTCCTGGAGTCTTTGTACAGGTGTCATTTTGACCTCAGTGTGGTCTGGGGAGGGAGAAACTGGCATCACAGAGCTGTGCCATCCCCAAATGCCAGCATCTCGGGCCTCCAGCATGCCAGTGCCACCAGCCTGTGCCCAGGCCCACTCTTGCCTTACTCCTGTCTTCCATCTTGAAGACTCTTTGTGCTTGGGTTGACAAGGCCTTGTCCTCACGCAAGCTAATGAAACACTGAGCAGTCAAGCAGGGTCCCAAGGCATGCCACCTCACACAGGGTGTATTCGGGCCCCAAAGCAAGAAGTTTTTGTTTCCACAAAGGCCTAACGATGCACACAGGTCCCATGTGAGACTGAGGGCTCAGGCCGTGCCCTCTGCTCCTTTGCACACAGAGACCAGACCCCTGAGCCATGTCCCTTTTCAGTTCAGCCCCCGACCCCACAGGAACAGGGAAGTCCTGACATGCAGGTCCAGGCACAGCGCAGATGACACTAAAGCCTGGCTCTAGCGCCGATTCGACGGCCTGTGTGTGACTCGCTCTCCAAGCCCCTCCTTCAGGATCACAGCTGTCTGCACAGGAGAAAGAGAAGTAGTCTCAGCTCTGCCTGAGCACATGACCCTCTGCCCGGGCCCAGGGAAGACTCAGCCATGCCCACACCATCCAGGGCACACGTCATTGTGGCCGGATCCCTCGGACCAAGCACCAAGCCCAGCTGCACGGGCTGGGATCAAGGAGTGGCGAGACCCGGCAGGAGCAGAACTGGGCCACAGGCAGGAGCCGCGCAGCCTGAGAAAGAGGACGGTGCGCTGGTCACTCTCCCCGGGTCCTTCTAATCTGAAGCAGATTTGAACCCGGAACAGTGATCAGTGTGGATGCTACCTTCAAGTATATCATTCTTCCCATGTGGTTCCTTCAGGAAAAGGAGAATGATCCTGTCTGCCCCACACAGGGGGACGCAGGAGGTGGACACAAGTTCCTGGTGTAACACAGCGTTCACGACGAGGTCACAAAGCCTCGGTCAGGTTGCATGAACAATAACCTCTCACCCACCCTGGAAAGCTTATACCATTTGCTCGCACAGGCACAGAAGGACTGTGTGACAGGCACGCCGGCTCAGATACACTGTGCAGCAAGGCCAGGGCGCCAGCGTGGTCACCAGACTTCAGTCCCTGCTCTCAGAGGTCCAGCAAAAATATTCGGCATGGGAGCCAGCACCCATTGGATAGATTGGCAGGATGTAGGAACAAAGAAACAGAATTAATTTGCCTCACTTGGTTATCTGGCTCAGGAAAAATTAAAACATCATCATAAGAAAACGTGCTGGTTCCTGACTCCAGAATTAAAAGTAGTGATTGCAGTAATGTCACCAAGGCGTCTAAGCCTGGACTCTGGGACCACACGAGTGGAGACGCATGTGCAGTGTGACCAGGACAGAGGGCATGGGTTGCACCTGAACTGGAGGGCCTCTTGGGACCTAGTAGCCAATGCCTCCTGGGCACCGGGGCCACTCCTGACGCTCAGAAAACTGATTTGCAGTTCTGATCAAACTCTGGTCTCGTGCTTCCCAGGGCAGTCTTCCAGAAGCATCATCACTCTCGGGGAGTCTGGGGCTTTGTGCAAAGCCAGCCACACCTCCCATCCGTGGCGTCCAGTAAGAATACAGATAAATCCCATTGGCCAGAGGCAGCACATGCAGCAACTGAATCAGCCATTAAGTAAGCTTCTCCGTCTGATTTCAAAGTTCCTCAGCCCTCCGGGAATTCTTGAGAGAGGCTGAGAATTTGGGGCATCACTCTTCCTCCGAGGATGTCTTTACGAAGTTACGAGCAGGCACACGCTTCCACACTGAGCCGACACTCGGGGCTGCGCTGCTTGGCCCGGCGCCCTGAGCACAGCCCACTTCCAGTGTTCATGTCTGGGAAGATTCCTCCTCCCCATGGTGCCACGGCTGCCGGGAAGCACCAGGGACACAAAGCAAGAGCCCTGGCTCCACCGTCACCACCATGCAAGTCAACAGTGGCGGGACAAGCGAGCAGACACAGGACGTGTGAGTGGACCCAGGACGTGTGAATGGACCCAGGAAGAATGAGTGGACACAGGGCAGGTGAGTGGACCCAGGACGGGTGGGAGGACAGGTGAGCTGACACTGCTCACCCCATCCCCACCCATATCTCAGGGGTTCTGACGCTTTCCCCTGTTTGATGAAGTTACCACAGGTCAGGTGCCTTTGGGGGCCCAGTCGGGAGCTGGGGCTGCCCTGTCCCGAGTCCCCAGCACAGCCTCCTGAGACCCTTTCCCACCTGCCCCGGAGGTGTAACTGTTTAAACATGTGAATCTTACCCCAGCGGGGTTTCTAAACATCCAGAACAGCGATAAAATAAACCCACTCCCTGACCGTAGCCCGCGTAGGCAGCGAGTTCCTCTGCTGAGCTGTAGACTGGCAGCAGCGCTGAGCACTTCCGTGAGGTCCCGATCACCTGCAGGAGAGACAGTGTCCACTCCCACTTCGTAGAGGGAACCTGGTCATTTGCTACATAGAAACCTTAAGCTCAAAGAGTGGCCGGAATGTGATCTGCATTCAGACCCCTGCTCCTCACTTCCAGGCCAGGGTGGTGCTCGCTGGCGCTGGGCTCGCTGGTGCTGGGCTCCCTCACTGGGAGAACAGCCACACAGGGATGCTCTGCTGATCACCAGAGCTGAGAGAAAGCAGCCTCCAGCCACGGGAGACTTCAGCTTGCCGAAGTCACATTTAGCGCCATTGTTTACTGAGCATTTGCTATGTGCCTAGTCAAGCCTGCTCACAAGTTTTTACTTCAAGGATGACGCCTTTGTGTTCCAGGTTTTGGAGACAGAAGCATACAAAAGTTAAATGACTTCCCAAGGGCAACCTCAGGACATGGACTCTCGCGGTCCCCACTGTCCACACTCCCTATGGAGCCAGCTGCAGAGTCCCAGTGTCGTGTCCCTCCCACCCCTGCACCTGACCTTCCCTGGGGAGAGCTGGTGTGCACAGCCAGCCAGCAGGGCCAAAACATCGTCTACACCAACGGGGTCTCCTTTGTGGGCTCAGTCTCAGCACCTCGCCCACCCTGGAACACACCCCAGATACACTTGACCCAACCATGCCGGGTAGATGCCCAGCTCTCAGGACCTCAGGGCGGTCACCCTGAGGAGGAGGAGGCGCAGAGAGTGAAGGAGCTGATCTGGTGTCTTCCTGGTGACTGTTCAGTGACAGGGCTGCAGTAGGGACAGAAAGGCCCTGGATTATAGTGCTTGATTTCTATGGTCTAAATGCTCCCCTCACAGCTGCCCTGGGACCCCCATGTGGGGAGTCGGTAAGAGGTGACTGCAGGTGGCTCTGGGCGCAGGTGTCAGCCAGACCCGATCTAACCCAGCTTACGGCTTCAGAATGTTAGACTGGGGCAGACTGCTGAGCGCACATGCGCAGGGCTTCCCTCTTCTGAAAACTGGAGAAGGCCCTGCTGCCAGAAACTAAGACATGACAGGGAGCGCACGAGGGAGCAGGTGTCTGTCCCACTTCCTGCAAGAGTGGTCCCACAGAAGGAAGCCATACCCACGCCCACACCTCTGGATGCCACCAGAAAGAAAGTGCCAGGGGGGCTACAGCCCTGGCCAAGGCTGTACCCTGGGTGAGGACCCATCCTCTCCTATTCCTCTGTTCTAGGCCCAGAGCCATCCCCAGGCGGAGCTCACCCAGTGCCACCCCATGAGGGAGACGGGCTGCGGAGAGGAGGAGATAGCAAGGGACTTGGCCGGTTGTGCCTCGTGTACCCAGACTGGCCGGGGCTCAAGGGATGGAGAAGCCACTGGCTTCCTCGCAGGGGAGCAGGTGCACTGCCCTCAGGCCCTTCCTGCCATGCCCAGGGAAAGCCGAGGGGCGCCAGGGTTTCGAGCCTCCTCCTCTGTCACCCCCTAGAGACCCCAGGGAGAGGGCCATTCTCCGCATTCCCTCCCGTGGGGTAGCTGCCAGATTACATTATATTATTACCCAAAGCAAGGCACAGGGCTCAAGCCAAAGTCACCCTACCTGGCTCTGTCCCTAGCTTTACTCCACCTGGGCCCCTCTGAATGAGTCCTGGCTGTTCAAAAATAACAAGAAAGGAAAAACCAGACCTGGTTGTGGCCGCTCATCCTCCCGATAGCCCCTGCCCACTCCTGCACACGAAGTTGCCCACCACACAACAAAGGTGGTTTAACATCTCAGGGAAGATTCCGGACGTGTCCCCTGTGCAGCCAGAAGACAGATCACTGCACTGCTGGATAAGCCGTTCCCTCCCTCTGGCGCTATCCTTGTGAAAGGAAAATGCCTTTTGAGGTCGTAGAAGCCAGTCACATTTCTTTGTGGTAAGGACCTTTGTGGTTAAAAGGAGGCACATTATTTCATATCCATGAGCTTGCTAAACAGGACACTGAATCACTCTCGCCCTGCGTCGAGCCAGGGAGGGCAGCTCTTCTGTCTTTCCCTTCCGCCAGCACCTGGAATCACCGAAGCCTTTGGCCCATGTGTAGAGACCTGTCCCCCGGAAAGGACAGGCCCAGGTTGGCAGGGGTTAAGCTCCAATTTGCAGGGGACCTGGGAGCACCAAGTCCCAGTTTTGTTAAGCGTAGTCAGGGCGGTGTAGAGTATTGAGGGCCCAGCATGGAACTGACCTCCTTCCAAACTTCCTAAGAGCCCTTTTAATTGCCACCCAGTGCGACAAGGGGAATAGGCAATCTGCACACTGAAAATACTTCCAGAATGTCGAATCAAGAAACCTAAATTGAATAGACGTCCCTTGGCACAGAGAACCAACGTGGCAGCCAGAGAAAATGGGATTGTGACCTGGCTGGGGCAGGGGGAGCTGTGGGGGACCCCAGGACAGGTCTCAGCGTCTCTGAAGTGCTAGGACCTTTAACAGGGCCTCTCTGTCTGCTGAGGTGCAGCCCCAGAGCCTAGCAAGTTTTAGACACCCAAAGAATTCAAAGTGAATTGCATGGAATTAGCTAATTTAAAAAGCCCCATGGCTTACCTGACCTGTGGACCCCATGTGTGCAGACACAGGAAGGATTGAAGCAGGCTGGGCAGTGTCTGTGCTGCACACAGGCAGACATCCATCCTCACAGCCAGGGAGGACAAAGTTCCCAGCCCTTAGCATTGCTCGGGATTGAGGTCAGCAAAGACGCACTTTCCGAGAGGGCTGGTCATCAGCCCTCCAAAACTCTGGCCAGCAAGCCCTTTCCTTACCAGTAAGGCACATTGACACATGCAAATTAGACTGAAGAAGCTCATTTTTAAAATCTTATTTCAACTACTCTAAAAGGACAATTAAAGAATAAAGCAGTGGCAGTGTGGCACAGCTTTGGGATGGCCGAAAAGGAGGCTGGTGGCTGAGGTCAGGAGCTCCTTGAGTGGCACCAGTGCCATGCTGAGAGATTTGCACTGCCTTGCGGACAGTGCAGGCCCATTGGAGAGAGATGTGGTCAGCTGTGTCTTGTAAGGGATGTGGAGGGAGAAGCCTGACCGCCTGAGGAACTCGTGGTGTAAAGGACAAAGACAGGAGCTGAGCAGACCTGAGCTGGGTGTCACTGGGGCACCCTGACTGTGTGGGGACCATGGGGCACTGAGGTCAGCAGGCCCAGGTGGATGTCGCAGAGCCAGGGGTGTCCAGAGGGCAACCTGGAAAGAGGTTCTGGACAGGCTCCACTCTGAGACAGGAATGGACGCCAGGCAGGAGGCTGACACCTCTGAAATGAGGCGAGCACAAAGGAAAGGCAATGGACCCTAACACGAAATAGTCAGAGGAGGGTGGAAGGGGACCCAGGGAGGGCTGCAGCGTCAGACAGGTCAGAGAGGGTGATGAAGCAGTGGCTGACATGGCATCACGTGGCCAGGGAAGCAGATGGTGAAGAGCTGCAATGTGGGAAATGATGCCAGAAGTTGTGTCCTGCCTCTAGGGTGCCAGGGGAGTTGTAGGTCATCTGAGTGCCATGGTTTGGCCCTGAGGTGAGGGCTTGGACCCCAGCCTACACCACTGTTGCGAGGTGGGGGAAACTGTAAGGGAGGGGAGCCTGGTGGGAGGAAGTGAGGCCACTGGGCTGTGGCCTCCAAGAGGGCCTGGGACACCGTCTCTTCCTCTTCCTCTTTCTTCCTCCCTTCTGGACCATGAGGTAAATGGGCCTCCTCTGCACCGACTCTCACCGGGACGTGGGTGCCCAAAGCCACAGAGTCCCTTAGTCATTGACTGAAGCCTCCCAGACTGTTGGTCAAAATGAACCTTCCCTCTTTTTTATTACGGCAAGTGTTTTGTTACAGCAGCGGGAAGTGGACTAAGACAGTGAGCAAAGAGGACATGCTAGCAGGTTCCTCAAGCCCTTCCCCCCCGGCATGCAGAGTCATTGTGTTACACAGCACACAGGAGTAGACACGTACTGGCCACACCGTGCTGTCCTCTGACCACCCTGAGGGCTGAGGGCACCAGGGCCTTGGGACTCCCAAGCCCTGAGCGGTAAAACCCCAGCCCGCAGGATGCTCCGACCCGGAAGATCTACCCAGTCCCTTGGGGAGATCAGCAGGAGACAACAAAGTCAAATGCAGTCACCTCCTGCTCCCCGAGGCTGAGGAAACTGTGTCGGTGTAAGCCAAAGGAGGCATGGCACAGCAGAGGTCAGAGAAGCGACAGCAAGAGCGAAGCTGCCCGGGCTCAGGACGACAAGGGCAGTGGCAGCCAGCCGGCCTCGAGAGGAATCTGGTGACTTGTGCCATAAAATGTCACAATCACTATGCACAGCAAGCATGGACCAATTAAAGTAAAAGTTAATAGTTTATAAAACCCTAAAGAACAGGAGAAAGTGGCTTATGTGGAATCAGAGGAATGCAGGAGTGAAAGGCAAATTGAAAACCACAGAGGGATTCCGTGAAATGAGTCTCCAGAATGGAGTGCAGGGCCAGGCGAAGGTCTGTCCACTCAGCGTCTCGCAAGTGGAGCTGAAACTAGGGTCCTGCCTGTGAGCGGGAGGGAGAGGTGGGTGAAGGCTGCAGGAGGGCAGGTGGGCTGGGTCCAGGCTCAGCTAGGCACGGGGAGCGAGAGATGCCAGGGAGGCAGGCAGGCTGGAGGGGTGTCAGGAGGTGGCAGCCGTGCTGCCCAGGATGAGGATGGGGCTGCATGCGGCTGGGAGCACAGGAGTGGAGCCTGGCCGTACCACTGCTAGAGACGGAGCGAGCAGAAGAAATTGGACGGCACCTTGGTATGACCTGGTGAGCACACGCACCCTCTTCACCTATCGATGGCTGTAGGAAGGCTTGGATGTATTCAGCCAGGGTAATTATAAGACTGAGAGATTAAACCCTAAGGCAAGCTCATTATACAGTCCCTCTCTCTCGCCTTCAAACAGTCTCTGACCTCTGCGTCTTCATGGAGCCCCTGTTCCTCTGACCTGGTGTGAGGTCCATGCCATGCATTTCTTCACGTTCTCTTTCACAGCCCAAGGGAAGGAAACACACAGTTTGGTTCGGGCTCATTGTTTACCAAGGGATGTTTTCCACCAAGGGATTACTTTATTAAAAGGCAAAAAATTAAAGTAATTAGGTTAAAGTCTCATTGGCCAGCAAAGCAACTGGAAGCAATCGATGTGCATCTGCAAGCTGTCTCTGAAGCTCTTGGAAAGCCCTGGTTGGAAGTGTCCTGCTGTGACCCATGCAGCCCTAATAGAGAAGTGGTTTTGAGGAGATGCCCCGTGTGAACTCATCACAGACTAGCGGGCAAGCATTGTTTGCGGTGCCTTTGAAACTGGCAGCTGTGATCCCTAAGGAATAAGTGAGCGATGGTGGGGAACAAAACTGGCTAAGCCACTCTGATCTTTAGACTTGAGTAGAAGCCGGTTTGCAAGCCCGGCCGGCTGCCCGCCGTGAGGGGGAACTGCACGAGGCGAGCCACACTCAGCCTGCACTGATCTTAGACTAAAGTACAGGCATGCACTTCTGCTTCTTCCACCCCTTTGGACTGCAAAAACTTCCACTGTAATACCTTGTCTCCCCTTCTGAGTCTCTATCAGAATGGGTTGATTAAGCACCCATGACTTCGGTGAAGGACAGATATTCATGGACGCGTGCAGGGAGCCAGCACCCAGCTCAACATGGAGGAAACACCACCGGCTACAAGGAACCCCAGCTCTGCTCGAACCACAGCACACTGTCCTGTGGCCTGGAGTTCATGGGGGTGTCTGGTGCTTAGAACAAAGACCCCTAATATGCATTTTTTTTAACCTTTGCTTTGCATGAAAGGACTGCTCTCAATAGCTAGGATCTTTCCCCTAACAAAACCTGTTCCCAGTTCCTCCTACCACGCAGCACCTGAGGGCGCTGGACGTCAGTCACACACCCCTGCACTGGACCCACTCTGTGGCTAAGGCCCTTTCAGTGATTACATCCATCACCGTCACCACCGCATGCGTTATACTTTTACTCTTTCATTTCCAAACCTCTGACTCCGTGGCTGTCATTGTAGGTATTGGTGTTTGGACAGTCTCAAGCCTTATCCCTGACACTTTGGGGATGTAGCCCGTGAGAGGAGTTGTATTTTTTTAAAGCTCACCCTGAGGGAATCTGACCCAAAGCGAGGTCCAGAAAATCCATGCTTATGACCAAGAGCAGATACCTCAAATTCTCATTTTTACCAACATCTTCAACTTCACAAAGCATTTTTGTTCGTATGTTCTTAATTGATCCTCACCACAGGCCTATGGGAAACACAGAGCAAGGAGCACTAACCCTGTTACGCAGGCAAAGAAATGGAGACTGGAGAGCTGAGTGTCTCACTGGAATTCAGGCATCCAGAACCACTCCGAGCTCCTGCGGCTGAGGCCAGCTTCAGGCTGGTGTCTCAGCCTGGGATGAACAGGAAGGGAGGAAGGGGCGGGCCCTTCCCTCTGGAAGTCTGTATGTCCCCTCCCTTCTGCCTGGGCTTGGTCTCCAAGTGTTCCTCCCTCTGCCTTCCTCCCCCAGCCACTTAGCCGAAGCTCAGGAAGCCTCCCCAGAGGGGTATTCCAGCTCCTTCATTTCCAGATGCTCCTCCGTTTCAAAGAATCCATTGCATTTTGAGCCTTTTTGTTAGACTTTCCTAAGCATCTCTTTACATCTTTTTGCTTTCATGTTTTCTTAAATGACACATTTGCTAAGCGGTGAATTCTGTATCACCCAAAGGTAAGGTGGGTGAGGGAGGACCTGTGACCATTCCCAAATTGCAGCCTGTCTTGGACTGAGCAAAGCATACTTCCAGCATGAGGAGCCCGGACATTTAACTAAGGGTTGGCAATGGAAAGTGGAAGACCACGGGGTCACAGCACAGTGCTATTGTTGAGAACCAAAAATAATTATTTGAAAGCAGAAATAACTTCCTTGCATCTGTCTAAACCCCTGTTGATTTACAACCACAAGGTAATTTGCTCTGGCTAACTTAATTCCTGTTCGATTCCCTCAGGCTGTTTAACCAATGTTTTAATTCCCTTTAGAGCTCTCCGTGCAACCAAATCAAAGCAAAATTTATCTTTCTTTCATTTGCCAAAGCCAAGCAAATTTGGAAGGGGAAAATTACTAATAAAGGACAAAGGATTTGAAAGAAAATGTATTGTCTCATTTCAGCGAATTGGAACAAAGTACAAAGAAGTTTAATCATTATATTAAATCAAAGGAATGTAAATTGTGTTATTCACATTCATAAATTGCTGGCAACATGTGACTTTGATGTGAAGGCATCTTGGTAGGCAGACAGGGAGGGACATATTCTGAGAGTGAGTAACCCTGGGGCTCAGGATTAGGAGTCCCTTTCCTATTTCTTTTTGCCTTTTTCTCATAAGGCACCATATCCAACTCAGTCCCAGGATAGCTCTCAGCCACAGCACTGCAATGTCACGACCAGGGAAGGAGGTGACCCAAGGTAAGGGCTGACAGTGTGGCGCCATCTTGCTGATGAGGCTGGGTTGACTTTCTTGGCAACTATCCAGGGTTCAAGGTTTTTATTTCAATACCAGTTTCAGTGACATGGACTGAACATCTAAATCAGTGACAATAACGATTCCACATCTTACATCTGAAGAAGCTTTCACAGTCACCTGAAAACCCTGAGATGTACTAAATTTAATTGTAGACATCAGGGGTGCAGGAGACAAGGGGAGTTAATCTGTTAACAACTACACGTGAAACCGGCAACGAAATAGTTTGTGCGGAAGCTTGACTTAGCCCATCACCACGGACCACCACATCCGGTGCAAAACACACACTTTCCGGATGCTGACCCCAAACAATCTGGGAGCCGCAAGTTCTTCAGACTCTACCGTCCTGTCCCACAGTGGCCTGCTTCACCTCCTACATCCCTCTGACCCATGGCCAGCGGAAGCTGCAGTGCCTTCCTTTCCCAAAGTTTGTAAAAGGTGCTCACAGCCCCAGTCCCATGGACGTGTTCCAGCTGCTGGTCACTCGTCCAGGGCCTGTTCCTTCCTTTTTCCAGCTCGCATCCTCTCGCTGCAAACACCCTCCGGCCTCTAGGGCTTTGCTCCTCTTGCCACATTCACCCATGAGAGGCACCAGCTCCAGCTCTTCCCTCACTGCTAGGAGTGCCACAGCCCCTTGATTAACCATGGTGTCCACCCATCTGCTCACCTGTAAACCGGGAGTGATTATAGCACCGACCGGCTTGGCTGCTTGTATACAGAGCTCCTAGCACGCTGCTACCTACAGATTTATATGTAACGGGCTGCTTCTTATTTGCAGTACTTATGTCTTAGAGAATCACTGACTTAGAAAGCCCTGAAAATGGGATGAATACTAAAACACTACTCCTGGAAAAAATTCGGGATAGGTCCCCGGGAGCCTCTGGTAACAGTGTTTCCATCGGGTGACTGACACGTGGCCTTACTTGACGTGTGTCTCCATTTGCACGCATTTTCTGGGACACATATTGCCAGTGTCTCAGTGCTACACTCGTGCCCAGCAGTCCTTGCCTCTGAACGAAGCTCCTCAAACACATTTATTTCCTCTGCCGGGCACAACACAGTCTAAGCAGAGGTTCAGTGATGGGCTTGGAGCTGAGTTTGCCAACTAAATCACCAACGAGAAGCACAAAGATGCTGAAGCATGGCTTTAAAGGATCACAGAGTGGACCCTCATTAGAGTTAGGAGGGCCAGGACAGGAAGGCAGAGCCCCTGGACACTGGGCCTCAGTGGGGACCAGCACATCTGGGTCTGATGCTTACTGTCCCAGACCACAGTTGGTTTTGTAAGTGGGTGAACTTGCAAATACAGAGCCCCTAAAAAGTGAGATTTGGCTGCACTGCCATGGGTACTCTCTCAGAGGAGCGTGCAGTGGTGTTAGTATTCCCAGTTGACAGGTGACAAAATAGGTCCTGTCAGTGACAGGGAGAGCCAGCCCTGGAGGGCATCCTGAATCGCACAGCCCAGGCACAGCCATCTCGCCCTCTCTCAGGAGCCCCTGTGGATGCGGACCACACTTCCTCAGTGTCTCCTGCTCAGCAGGGATCCCGCCAGCTGAACAGACTCAGTAGAGTAGAATTCCCAGCCAGCCGAGATCTATGACCTTCGCTCCTACCCACTCCGCAAAGTGACTCCACTTAGAGACGTTAAAACCTGCTCACAAAACGGAGCCGACCTCACCCTCTAAGGGATCAATAATCAGTTCCAGGCTGCAGATTTGCCCAGCAGTGCCTAAGGCCCTGGGTTCTTTCCCAGCACCACAAAATCATGATCAACGTTGTCATTGTTTCTATAAAGCAAATTACCCCCTCTGACATGAAGGAAAACAGACGTACTCAAAAAGAAAAACCACCTCGTTTACCCCGGGAGAGAAGCACACAGTGCCCTGGTGTCTGTGTTGAGCATCATGAAATATCCCTTCTACACGCAAAGCACCAAGCGAGACGCCGGCCGTGCTGTACCGTGCCTCTCAGTGACTGACAAATGAGGAATGTATTACTTTTGTTTTATGCATAAGGAAATTGATGCATAGAGTAGTTAAATAATGCACTGAAGATGATGTAGCTGCAATGCAGCAGAGTTAGAATTTCAACCCAAAACATTCAGCTCTGAAGTCCCTGTTCTCACTGGGGTGCGGTGATGCTGAGAGCCCCAGTGTCACATCGGAGTCGGCCGCCCAAGCTCCCCGAGCAAGCTCAAGGCCGTTTCCACTTCTCACTAATGCTGTTGGGTCACCAGCTTCATCCCGCCACCTGGCATCCGCTAATTATTTTCCTAGTTTTCTGAAAAAACTCTAAAGCGATCTAGGAAAGGCATGGGCTATGTCAACAGTAACATTTTTCAGATTTCAAATTCACCGCCGGATTCAGTGACAGGACGAGTTGCACTGAATTACCTAAAGAGACAAATCCCTGAGGGCGGGAGACCAGAGAGATGCTGGCTGAGGGGCACAAAACTTTAGTTACACAGAAGGAATAAGCCCAAGACGGCAATAGCACATCACATGACAAAGAGTAAATTTTACGTGTTCTCACCACAAAAAAGATGATAATGTGAAGGTTGATGCATCTGCTAATTAGCTTGCTACAGCCATTCACAAAATGCACCTGCATCAAAATATCATGTTGCACATAACTAATATATATATTTTAATTTTATTTGTTGATTGAGAAAGAGATCACCCATATGACCTTTAGCAACCCCCTCACAACTCAGTAATGGCAGCACTTTTTCTTCTTCATTCTGGCAACTTCTGTTAATTCCACACGCCCAGGAGACGTCAGAGTAAGTTTGGAGGAATGACTTTCCATCACAAGCACACCGCCTGCACGCTTCCTTCCTCCGATCGGTGGGCAGCTGAGGTGTGAAGGCAGAGGCCATCCTCCGGGACCACTCCCAAGCCCAGCGCAGTAGTCCTTGAGTCTTACACCGAAGCTGAGGAAGCTTCCATCTCGAGCCCCCGAAGCGCAGGTCAGCTGAATACCGAGCCGTGCGGGAGCTGGAAGCTGAGTCGGAGGTGACAGCCTTCATGCTGTGACGCAGAGTGTGGCAAGGATGGAGGTGACCAGCATCCTCTGACTCTCCCTGCTGTGTCTGACACTATCCTCTGATCTAATGGCCTCCGCTGCCTTCGGGAACGTGTCCTCGGGACTGACAGCATGCTGAGGACGGGGACCCATAGCTGGGGAGACGCACTTGCTAGGCCGTTTAGTGTAAGACACCCGCCCTTCCGAGGCTCCATCAACAACGTGGTGAAGGTAATTTGTCTCCATCAAAATTACATTGAAATGGAAGAAAGACTGTGGAAAGGTGGCCGGGCCACTGGTCGGGCTCAAGGCTGTATTTCTCCTCGTGTGTCAGTCAGCGCGTTCTTGTGTGTGCAGCGCTGCTGCAGGGTGCAACTTCCGAACCCACGACCTGCTAATCCAGGTGAACAGAGAATCCAGCTTTCAGCCCATGATGCCAGGCACCAGGGAAACAATGGCTTCTCTCTTACCCTGGAGCCCACTCCCCAGAGCCTGGTCAGGCCTCCTCTGCAGGAAACTGTCAGCTAGCACCCTGTGTGCACATGGCTGACTAGGACCATATTTAAATTCCCGGCTCCTCTACTTCTACCAGCTTAAGATTCTAAAATAACATGTTTAAAACAAAAGCAGATTTAGACCAGCACTTTCCTTATTAGTATTTTACCCATCTTATCTGTGACTAAGCCCACGGAATGAACTTAGCAGTGGACATCCTCAAATAGAAGGGCATCGTGAATCAGCCCAAGGGATGGCTCTGTGCTGTCCACACGGTCAGGGGACAGCAAGCAGTGGATAGGGCCTTGCTTCTCTCCCCACCACTTTCAACAATCATACACACATAGAGAGCATTTCTGCTTACATCTACTGTATATGTACAGCTTTTTAAGAGAGTTAACATGAACAACAGAGCCCTTGAGCAGAGAATACGTGGAACGCTGAGACCAAGAGCACAGAAGGAACTCACACGATCCACACAGCCTAGTAAAAGGAAACTGGAGCTGAAACCCGGGATCTAACCAGGCACTTCCTTGATACTGATAGGAGGGGAGGGCCAAGTTGGTCAGTCTGTGATGTAGCTGGCCCGGAATTATTTTGGGTTTTTCTTTTTCTTTGCCATTTCTATCAGTCAGTCCCCAGAGTGCCCATCTAGGGAGGAGAGATGCAACATATTAGTGACCAAACACAGGAAGGTCCACAATGCAGTGAATTTTTCCTTTCCAAAGATGGACAACTCAGTCATAAGGTAAACAATTACTTGCTAAAGTTCAGTATGGTTCCAGGGAAATGGAATATGATTTTTACTGTGATTCAAATGCTATGGAGTGGGCAAATACTGAATAGTATATCTAATAAGACTCACAGAGGTGACCAGGAGAATCATACTTTCTTTATTATCCAAAAGGAGAGGGTAAGTGGGCCAAGAAGCATTCTCTATCCTCGGTAGGTGAAAAACAAAAAAACAGAAAATAGACAGAATTAAAACCCCCAGGACAAATGCTTAGTGCTATTTTAGTCTCCTTTTTAATAACGTATTTTAAAACGTCAACGATGATACAAAGTATGCATCATTTATAATGGAAAATGAACAATGAAATGAGACACAGGAAGAAAGTGCTTCGAGATTCTTTTTAAAATGACGTGTCCAGACCAGCGTAGGGTGATGGCATGCATGTGGGGTGGAGGAGGATTGCATTTGAGAAGCAAACACAGCAGATGGCATCTTTGACACATGGTGTGACGGTTTGGATCTGAAATGTCTCTCAAAGATCCATGTAGCAAAAGTTTGGGCATCAGCTTGGTGCTTTGGAAAGTAAGGAGACTTTAAGAGGCAGGGCCTGGGGGAGGAAGCGAGGTCACTGTGGGTGTGGCCTTGATAGGGACACTGATGCATGCCCCTTCCCTCCTCCCTCTTCACCTCCCAGGCAGCATTATGTAAACAGAGTGTGCACCGCATGCCCGGCCATGGTGCACTGTGCCGCCCTTGGCCCAGCACAGAGGGGCCAGTGACCATGGGCCAAAACCTCTGAAACCATAAGTCAGAATAGCCTTTCTCTCTTCACAGTTGTTTCTGTTAGGTATTTGTCATGGTGATGGAAATCTGAGAGACACACATGAGCAGGTTTTAAAAATGACACAATATTGATTGGGACGAATTAAGAGAAAGCTAGAAGAGATACCTTGTCAAGAATAAGTTGCCTGACAGAGGTAACTTCCTTCTAGAAAGAGAAACAGGAGTTTGATAAGAGGAGGGAGCCACAGAGGGATTGTACGCAGGTTTTTAAAGTGAGTAGTGAAAGCAGGACGCAGAAACAGAAATCAAACTTGGAAGTGAGAAAGCCACGTGAGAACAGTGGCCAGGTAAGCACCAGTTCAGCAACTGAGGTCCAGAGCAGTAATGCTCAGTCTCCACAGGAGCTTCCCATTCTGGTCCCCGTCCCCGTCATGCACAGGGAGATAGTTCTGACCTTCATGGAGAGCACATCTGTGTGACATCTCCTGATTCACCGTGTATATTCATTTCTGAGATACCAAACAAATTACTCTACACGGAATAAATTTGTCCTCTGTAGTTTTTGAGTCCAGAAGTCCAAAATCCAGGTGTTGTCAGAGCTGGTTCCTCTGGAGGCTTTGAGGGGTTCCGCCCGCACCCCTCTCCCACCTCGGGTGACAGCTAGTGCTCCCACCTGGCACCCCTGGGCCCATGGCTGCTCGCCAGTGGATGCCTCCATCTTCACACGGCCTTTCCCACTGCATCTGAGTCTGAACACGTCCTCTCCTTTCTCTCAAGGACGTCATTCATCAATTCAGGGTTCACCTTAAATCTAGGACAGCCCCATCCTCAAATCCTTCACTCTGACTGCAAAGACCCTGTGTGCTAAAACCTGTTATGTCTAGCACTACTCACGGTGAAGACATGGATAAAGTGGTGCCTCAGTTTGTGGGCTTAATTCTTTCCCCGATTCTGTTCACAAACCAAACTGTACAAGAACCAAATTGAATTTCCTCCTAAGGGCAACCTTGAGCCTGATCACTGAACTTGATTCGGTTCATGTCCAATTTGGTTTGCAACCAGAATTGTGAAAAGAAGTTCCTGAGCCAAGGTACTACTGTGTACCTTTTTAGGGATTACTACCCATCCCTCAGACCATATGTATACCCTTAATCTCAATGGCTTATTACCACCTATTAATATTTTAGATTTGCTGTATCTTCTAAGTCTTTTTTAATTTACAGGTCTCACTTTTCCCTTTCTTCTCTCTACAGTGTGTATTAAACATTGAAGGTCATCAAACCTGCGGTTTCCTACAATCTAAGGGAAACTGACTGCACATCGAATGTTCCTTCTTGCTCAGGCTTCGGCAGCCTCCTCCAAACGCTCTTTTCTGGGAGCCCTGGCCTTGAGCCCTGTCTTCGGCTGCCCAGTCCAGCTGTAATAAGAAACCAACCTTGTGGGTCAGGGGAGCAACAATCCTCTCACTCCTGACATTCAATCGCCCCCTGCTAAGTTCCTGGAAAGTCCATACTGTGGAAACTCCATTCTCCAATCCATGTGCAAATAGCATTTGGAGATGAGGTCCTTGGGAAGGAGCTAGGATTCAATGAGGCCATGAAGGCAGGACTCCCAAAATGACATTGGAGCTCTGTAAGTAGAGGAAGAGACACTGAAATGCTTGTCTCCTGTTGTGATGGTTGACACACTGTGTCAGCTGGAGAAGCTTAAAAGTTTAATGAAGTGACTGAGCAAGGGGCCACTTTGTAAACATCCTCGTCTGTGGAAGAGGAGGGCACAAAGATGGTGTGAGTGCTACACCTGCCCCAGGTGGAGGTAACCTGCTTACAATAAAAGGGTGGGAAAGAGGCTTGCTTCCCCCACTCTTTTTTTGGCTTTTGCTGCTTTTGCTGTCTTCTGCCATCTTGAAGGGTTGCCCCTGTGCCATACCACGCTGCTTTGGAGCCAGCTGATTACAGACTGAAACCTCCACAGACTGCGAGCTAAAGAAACCCTTCCTCCCTTAATTTTGGGTCTCGGGTATTTTGACTCAGCAATGAGAGAAAAGTGACCAACACAGCCGTCATGCCCTCCACCACGTGACCACACTGTACAGTGGTGAGCAGATGGCAACTGAGCCATGAACCATCCAAATGTCTATTCCCCATCAGCCACCCCGACTCATGTATTTTGTTACAGTGACAGATAATGGATGAAAACATCTGCAATAGCTGACCAAACTTCTCATCCTCCACTTCTGAGACCTAGTCCTTCTGTCCAGTCTTCAGTAAAAATCTCATGAAGTCACCTAGCAAGAATCCCCATCCCCTGAAAGTGTCTCTGGAATGTTCCTGCCACTGGCCCACTCCTCACGATTCCTGCTTGTCCTTGTTTTCAGAATCGAGCTCTGCTGCAGCAGTCTCTGAGTAAAACAGTTTACTGCTCTAACTTGCACCTGCTCTGGTTTTCTTTGAAAACTCACAATGCAATTCAGGAAATTCCTCTAAATTTTCCACAAAAGGGGAGGCTGAACCTAGAAAATGAGTCAGACTCAGGTTCCATTCCTCGACCAAAGCTGCAGATGGTGGCAGTGTGTGTGTCCTGGAGGTCCCACTGTGTCTGCTGGTTTCACCAGCAGAGCTGGCCATTAGATGGGTGGAGCTTCATGCAGGTCCCTTAGTTGACACTTTCTGAACCTGTGTGTCTCTTTTTTGACCCTGTTTCCTGCAGCGCCTCACACACAAAGCCGTCTCAGGACCAGGTGGGGAGAATTATGTGAGCAACCGCACCCCGTGGATTACAGACCTGGTCCCCGCTGCCAGCCAAAGGGACTGCGGTTCTCGGCCCTTTGTGGCTGATGAACAAACTGGACCCGGAGCTCGGGCTGTGGTGGTTTAGAGGCAGCAGCTCTTGTGATGGCTTTGAAGGCTGCTTTCCGACTTACCCTCAGAGACCAGTTAGATTGCGAACTGCTTTGAGGACTTTTCTGGGTTTGTGTTGCCTCTTGTTTGAAATGTTGAGTTTTTAAAATAACTTCTAATTGCCGTGATGTAAAAGCAGTGCAACGCTAAGAGCACAAGTGTCTAGATTAGATCCAGGCCCATGGTCTCCAAACTGAACCAAGGCACGGGTGTAACCTCCTTCCACCTTCTTGTCGTCCTCTGAGCAGTGAAGGCACCCACACTCTGCCTTTGGAGTTGAAAAGACTAACTTAGGTGGGTGCAGTGGCTCACACTTACAGTCCCAGACACTTGGGAAGCTGAGGTTGGAAGATTTCTTGAGCCCAGGAGCTATTGGCCACCCTGGGCAGCATAGTAAGAGCCCATCTCCAAAAGTATATATATATGAATCATGTATTAGATAGATGATAGATAGATAGAGAGCCTGGTCAGTCCTGGAACAAAAGTTGTTGCAACAATAGTGATAAAAGCACTACCAGCAACACTATTATTACTCACACCCTGCTGCACAGTGTCTTTGAGGTCATGGTCACCTGTCCCCAAATTTGTTGTGGACTTGACTGGACTAGACAGTGCTTTATCAGAGCACAAGAAACAGTGTATGAGGGGAAGGCTCTCACCAGTGCTACTTAGGGCTCGATCCCTCGGAAAGCCACATGCCGTCTCCCCCTCTTCCGCATCAGGTGTGGTCTTTGGCGATCTCCTCAAAGGATACATGGGCAGCACAGAAGTCACTGCCCCAAATACTGCAGCCACAGGGAAGTCCTGACTGTATGATGAGTGTACGGCATAGTTTATAGACGTGCACGACCCTACGTTGTGTAGCTGACCATTTATACCCACTGGTCTTAGTGCCGCCTTCAGCCATGGTATGAAAATAAAGCACAGGTGAAGCACACAGCCATACAGCCCAGCAACACCAAGACGGCCCCCCTCTTCTCCCCAGAGTGGGGTGGAGACAGACTTAAAACTGAGCCCACACTTCGTTACCGCTCCCCTGGAGTCTTGCTGATTACCCTGTCACTCTGTCCTGCTTCCAGGCTGCCCTTAGGGGCCTGCCTTTCCCTTGCTCATTCGGGAGCCAGAACCAGCTCAGGTGAGACCTGCTGACCGGGACTTGGCCACCAAACACACACCCAGAGTCTCGATCAATCGGAGGCAGGATCAAATTGGAGGGGGCCTCTCTTTGCCCGCCTTGGAATCCCGTGGTGAGCAGGTGGAGGGCAGCGCCCTGCAGGCCACTTTGGTTCTGACACCCCAGAGTCCTTGCCCACCTGATGTGCAGCCTAGGGCCTCCACATCCTCCAGAAGGAGCAAGGAGCAAGCAGGCCTGTGAGATGCATGGGTCTGGGGTCTCTTACCTACTGCCCAACCACACTTGTACTCTTTCCTGGCTGATTTTCTCTGTTGTCACCTGCAAGCAAACCGGCAGCACTGCGCAGAAGGACCTGGTGAGAAATATGCTTTCCCTGAAGTCACGCTGGGTGCACGTTCCCTCTCAGCCCATTGGGTGGGCTGTGGGCTCAAGCTGGGATCTGCAAGACCCCACTTGCCTTGGCCAAAAACACCCAAGTCCTCAGCACCAGGCCCTCAAGGAGGACGTCCTGTGCCAGAGGCTGTGCAAGAGATGACAGGAGGGAGGCTGCCACCAGCCCTGCTGCTGTGGTATCTGGCGCCGTGCACCCGGCTCAGGGGAGCCACAGGGCTGTAAGTGTGGGCGCTCATCACCAAGAGGTGCTGCCAGGCACAGAGCAGCCTCGAGCACGGGCCAGGTGTGTGCACCCCACATCGCCTTCCCCTCCCCCAGGGCAGACAAGATACTCTGTCTCTTGCCCAAGTCACAGCCAAAGGAGGAAGCAGGTGCCTCTCCACGGAACACAGACAGCACACCACCTGCAGGCTGCTGCCCCTCCGCCAGGCAGCGCTGGGTGCGGAGCTGTCCACAGCCTCGGGTCTTCCTCAGTGCCCACAGCTCAGGCCCGAGTCGGTGCGATCAGGTGACTGCACTGCGGCCAGCTCCAGCCGGGCACAAATTCCTCTCCGAGGGGGCAGCCTGAGACCAAAGCCAAGCAAACACCAGATGCCTAACAGTCTCCTAAGCACTCACCTGGCTGTAGAATACGGACTTCGCTATATGTGGCCGCTTTCATTAGGACAGCTGTTACTTTCTCGGCTTCCCCGTAGTGGAGAAAAAGCTGCTTTCAATTTCCTAAGAACATTCCCACGCGTGCTTCTCAAGGGGACAGTTCTGAGAGAGTCGGAAAAGTTTACAGGAAACAGAGCTGTGATATTGTCATTTAAACAGCATATCAAAAGGAGGATGTCTCAGCGGTTCCTCTCTCAGACGCGCCCCGAGGCCCAGGGGCAGCTTTCCTGCCCAGCCTCCCTCCACACAGCGCCTCCCCGAGCGAAGTGCAGGTCCCTCCGTCTGCCCAGCCACCCACCACGCGGCACCCAGCACGTGGGGTGGCCCTGGGGTGCCCTTGGACTTTCACTCCCTCAAGTTGACACCCAAGTGTGCCAACATTTAGTACATTTGCCTCCAACTCGGATCATGATGGCTGTGTTTCTTACTATAATTACGTGATTTAATATTAAGTACATTTAAAATATTTGAGGAAAAATGGAAAAACAGGTCATCTCTATGAAAGTGGCATTGAGTGTTTTGCGAAGAATGAATATTGTGACCCGCTAAACATCGCCACCCAGTAGAAATAAACGTGAATCGCAGAGTGGCACCCAAGCTCCAGTAGTTACATTAAAAAATAAAAAGACACCAACAAAATTAACTTCAATAACCTATTATATGTAAACCAATGCTGTATACCTAAATTATTATTTCAACACATAACCATACACAAGGAGATTTCTATGGGTTTTGGTTTTTTTTCTGGACTAAGCTTTAGAAATCCAGTGTACATTTTACACTTCTGGCCTGGCTCACTACTACATTCTGATCACATTTCAAGGGCTCAGCAAACAAGTGTGGCCAGCAGTTAGTACAGTGGACAGCGTGAGGCTAAAAGCTTGCATTTCAATTAATAGAGACAATTACTATGAAAGAGAGGAATTTTAATAGATTGTGACTGCACTCCAATTGCAGTCCAACTGTTTATCAGTTCTCCTTCCATGGTGAAACTCAAATTGGAAATCTTAAATTATTCATCGAGAGTATGATTAATGCAAGAAAGTAAACCAAGAATGTCAATCAGTGAACCCAAACTTAAAGACAAGTCATTGGTTCCACATTTAAAAGTGTTGGCAAATGAATATAGGCTTCGGTTTTGCTACACAAATCACTGTTAAAGTAATTACTGGGGTCAATCTAATTTTTTTGATTAACCAAAAAATACTGCGGCAATGACATTGGATGAAAGGGTCTAATGTCCTTGGAGTGCCTTGAAGATGATTAATTCCAGTTGAACTCAGCATGTTTGTTGGATACCTTCTATTCCTCTTGTTACTGACCTCAAGGATTGCAGATTATTAGGAAGTGAGCGACAGCTAATAAAAGCACTTATGAGAGAAAAAAAATGACAAAAAGACCAAAGTTTAGAGAGACTGTGTGCTTGGGAAATCAGAAAACTATCACACACACACACACACACACACACACACACACACACACGGAGAAAGAGACAGAGGGAGAGAGAGAGAGAGACAGAGAGAGACAGAGAGACAGAGAGACAGAGAGAGAGGGAGAGGAAGAGAGAGAGAGGGAGAGGGAGAGAGAGAGAGGGAGAGGGAGAAAGCGCCTTTGAGAGAAGCCTGGAAGGGGGGTAGATTTTCCATCCCAGAGACGGAGAAGGAGGGAGGCCCTCAGGCAGAGATCACGGTATCCTCCATCTCCATCGGCAGTTTTCCTCTGGGGTTATTAGGACCTACGTCACATGGCCAAAGGGCTGATACACTGCCCTGGGAAGGAAGCGGGGCTCTAGCTGATGCCATGCCCCCATGATCTGGAGAAGCTTGGGCCCCGGGCAGGAAGAGGCCAGAGGCCCAGGTTCAGGATAAATTGAGAGCACAGGGCAAGAGGCGCAGGCTTGGGCCGAACCTGCTAGCAGAGGGTCCTGGCAGGAGGTGACGCCAGGGGATGTGGCTCCAGCCACTGTGTGTGTCGCGTCAAACAGGACATCTGGGACGGTGAGTGGGGTCATGGAATTGAAGGATTCCAGAAATACTTTTCTCATGGACAATTAACCCATGGATCCCCTCCTTCCCCACTGCAGCTGTCACCTGGCTCCCCTTCTCACCCAGGTCCACATCCTAGAACCCCAGCTTCCACGGAGCCTCTTTGCCTCCCGTCCCTCATGAGCCGTGGTGCATGAGCACAGGGCACAGTGGGCCAAACGTCACCGCCATCATTACTCTGCTTCTGAGGGCAGCAAGGCCTCAAGGAGCAGGAGTCCACTATGGGTGTGGACAAAATGTGCTCCGGCCATGGCAGGACACACGTCCCCCACCCTCCTCGTGGCCAGCCAGCTGTCACCCAGAAACCACAGCCACAGACATCAGTAGCCACCCCTCAGTGTCCCTTCTTCACAGCATCGGAAGCTGCGTGCTCGCGAGTACACACATTCATGCGTACACTTTACGCCCTCCTGTGCACACACAGAGTACATGTTGGGCTGTGTGCACACGTGTGGGGAGACTGTTTTAAGCTGCATGTCTTACGTGCACACACACGCGTTCATGTGGTACACATATGTGAGCCACAGGATACTGTGAGCTGAGCACTGTGTGTGCACACACACACACAGTCCACTGTAAGTCGTGTGGCAGTGTGCACGCACAAATGCACACAGTACAATATGAATTAAATATGATCCTCTCAGAAAAATATGTTCATCTCCAGGACAAGTTTTCTCACACCTGCTGAGGTTGTAAAAGGAATTTTAAGACTTATAACCTGACAGTATATTAAGAACAGGAAAGGCAGGCCTGGCCCAGTTAGACTCAGTTAGCCTTGAGATTCTAATGCCTAATTCTAATTCTAATTCTAATTCTAATTCTAATTCTAATTTTAATTCTAATATAAGTTGCAACTTGTAACATAAGTGTAACTCAGCCAGAAAGTACATCTTATGGTGCTAACTTGCTTCAAGGACAGACTGACTCTGTCTAAGACAATGATTGATTCTTCCTGCTCACCCAAGTTCCTGATCTTAAGAAACCCCCTTCATCCCAGAACAAGTATGCCTGAAAACATATGACCCAGCCTATGTAACCAATTATAAAATAACCTGCTATCAACCTTTTGTACTTCCTACTTAAAACATGTATAAATGTCTGTTAAACACCCAAGACAGGGCTGATGATTTGGAACTCCATTTCCCCAGCCCGCTAGCATAATGAAGAGTTGCCTTCCAACTCCTCCATGTCTTCCATTCGATCTGACCCTGGTTTTTCCACAACAAGTTGAGCCTGTAAAATTGTTCATGGAGCAGTGAAACCTCAGGCCCCACTCCCCCACTCACATGGAAAGGGCTCGACTACCACAAGCCCTGTGGCTCCCTTCAATCTTTATGAGTTGCTTTGTCATGAGACGTTCCCTCAGGTCCAGAGGGCAAATGCATAGACCTCCCCAGGGCAGCAGTGCAATACCTAGAAATGAGTGTTCCTCCCTCCAGACCAGCTTAGCCTCCTGAGATTACCTGATGCTGTGTGCTACTTGTCCTCCGTTCTCATTAGAGTGGGTAATGGAGCAGGTCTGTACCTGGCGAGGTCCCTGCATAGGAGCAGGCTGCACCCAAAGCAAGATCCTGACAGAGGAAGAGTGATGTCTTCCACGTGCTTGCACCTCCATTCTGACCATCCCCCTCCCTTCCTGTGGCCTCCCTGGGGTCTTCTCTGTTGAACTTGTAACCAAGGCCACTGTGAGCTCCTGGTTGAACAGTATGTACACACACCTTGCATTGTATTCCTTAGAAAACACAACCTCGTCTACGGCCATACCACCCTAATGTGCCCGATGGCAACTGATCTCAGAAGCTAAGCAGGGTCGGGCCTGGTTAGTACTCAGATGGGAGAAAACACGACCTCTCTCCATGCAATTTGCCAGTCTCCCTGGTGGTCACTGACAGCCTTGTTAAAACACTGCTGGGGTTGACACAGGAGCAAACTGTGCCCATCTCCTCCCCACACCTGTGGGATCATGTCGGTGACTGGAAGTCAGGCCTGGTGAAGGCATTTATACCATGGTGATCAGCAGGTGCCACACACCAGCGCTCCGCAGCTTCCTAGCACAAACTGCACCCTACAGGGGAGACACAGCACTTAAAGGTCTTGATTCTGCGGCCCACCACATCACTCTCTTTTCTGGTCAATTCGACCCCCTCAGCAACGTGATGCTTGGTAGTTGGGCTACACGTGCACACATTTCTCAGCACACTGGGACAACTGGTTCACACTGCGTGCTTCATGTCTACATCACCTGACACATAGAATATGAAAAATATCAGCTGGTTAGAGGAGTACACACAGACACATTTCACATCTACTCTTGTGCATACAAATGTGCGTGCCCATGTGCACACATACCCTGAGACTGAGACAACAGGAGAGAGAGCTTCGTAAAAAATACTTTAGTAAAAAAGGATGGTTTTCTTTCCTATGTTAGGATATTTACTTGGCTTATAGCCAATGGCCTGAAGTTCCTGGAAAAGTGAGTATTAACAGCTGGCAGGATCAGAAGCTATTTAAATATTGCAGAAAAGCGTGTGATGGTGCTTTTAAGTGTCACCATCCTCTTAGGAGAAAGACTAATCTCTGAAATGCAAGTCCCCAAAACATCTTCCAAGCCCTTGTGATATACTCCTAAGCACAGTGGGTGCCGTGGCCTTGACTCCTTGCCCACTTCCCATGGAACGCCCTTGCTCAGGCTGCCTGTCACCTGCCCTGCAGCTCTGAAAGGTCACTGGCCTTCCAAGGGCCACCCCAGGCCACTTCCGTTTTAGTCCCTCTGTGACATCTAGCGCTGCTCTGCTCTCCTGCATCTTCTGGGGCATCTGGCTCACCCTGTCCACTCTGGCTTCCCTCCAGCCCACCTGCTCCTTCTCCCCATCTCCTCTTCCTGACCTTTGACCCCCTAGTACACTCCAACATGCCCACCACTCCTGGGACTACCAGATCCTGGCACACAGAAAGTACACACGTGAATACACATCCCATAGTCACGCATAGCTGAATGCACACCTACAAGTACATATATGTACGTGCACACAGACGTGAGCACACTGCTGGTACACTGGTGATCTCACTCCTAGCTCTCAGCTCGTCCCCAAGGCCACAGGCTTTCTTTTCACCTCAGTGCTGTTTGTTACCTCCAGGGGTAAACTGTGCCCCAGTTCCAGACGAGCCTCCTCCTAACCTGGCCAGCCTTGAAGCTGCTGGTGTGGCAGGCACTCTCTCTGGCTTTCTCTCTGTCTCTCCCAAACTCCTCCAGCAGGTCCATGGCTTCTTCTCTCTTGCTCATAAGCAAATGCAGAGGCCGCACTGCATGTGTGGCTTCTCCAGACCCCAAGCCCGAGCTAGCTTTTTGCCTAGAAACGGTACCAGTTTCTGGGTGAGGCCCCGGGACTCTCATCCACACTGGGGTCCTTCTAGAAGCACCTGTGCCTGTCCCTGCTCACACCTCTGACCTTGCACACTCAATGCCTAAGGGTCCAGCCGAGAAAGGCTCCCCACTCTTCCCTCTCTTCGCTTTGCTTCCAGCCACACTTCCAGACGGGGCACTTCTCGCGTGAGCCCCGGGTGATGCTCGCTGAGCTCCCTCAGAGCCCTGCTGCCATCTGCACTGCCAGACTCCCTCCTACTCACGCCCGGCCTCTCTCACTCTGCACAGCAGCACTGCACGGGGCACTCACAATGGCTCACACCTGACACGTCCAGGAAGCTGCTTAGTGCGCAGGGTTCTCGGTCACTGCAAAGCTGGACAGCTGGACTGGAGCTTCCTCAGAGGCCTTCACCATCTGGCCGCTGCTAACCTTTCTAACCCAGCACCTGCCACAGGCTGACCCCAGGGGTTGTTGTGTGTCCTCTGCCTGAAGTCCCTCTGCCCGGCTGCCATGGGGGCTCACCAAGACCTGGCCAAAGATGCAACAGTCTGACACTGCTCAGTGGCTCTGCCCGAGTCCAGTTCCTGTCCTCAGAACTCATATTCTTCAGGGCAAGGCATCTCCATGAGTCAGAGGGGCTGTCTCAGGACCTGGATCCTTTGTGACCCAGTATTTCTCTTTTATTGGTATATATTTGTGATACATACTTACATTCATTTAGGAGAATTGGTATATATAGAGCCCACCAAAAATGTACACACACTTCAGGAAAAGAAAAATAATATGATGGTTTGTCAACAGATGATGTTACACTCTATGGAGGACCTGGAGGACATCGCCTCTCACAGATCACTGCACTGCAGGCCCTTAGAGAAGAACTGGAAATGCGGGTGCGGCGATCTCGGTGATCACAGTCACCTGGGCAACAGTTCGCCACTCTGATAACTGTCTGCAAGCCAGTGGCCGCCACTCTGAGCACTTCTTCCACTGCAGAGGCCAAAAGGAACTTGTTTTAATCTCAAGAGGTCTCAATAAATTTAGTATTAAAACATTTACATAAATCTTCTTTTTCCTGAAGTATGTATACATTTTTGGCTCAGTCTGTCTGTCTGTCTCTCTCTCTCTCTCACCATAGACATAGATGCAGATATAGATATTTGTATCTTGATCTTTTTCTCATCCCCCCATACATCACTGTCTCTCCCTTCTCCTGATCCCCTGCCCCATCTTCAGATATTCTGCTCCTGTTTCCTACCATCTCTATTTTACCCTTCAGTTCATTTATATTTGGGGTTTCTCATATGAGATAAACCATTTGATATTTAATTTTTGATGCTTGATTTACTTCATTTAACACTGCGATCTCATGATATATCCATTTTCTTATACATAACTAAAATCCACCCTTCTTTGTAGTGTAATAATGCTCCATTATATGTAAGTACCACATTTTCTTTACCCTTTCATCTGTGGATGGGCAGGTAGGCTGTTTCCAACTTAGCTGTTGTGAACTGCGTGACTGTAATCACAGGTATGCATGTCACTGCAGTGTAACGACTTTAACTCTCTCAGGAAAATATCCAGAAGAGGAACAGTTGGGTCAAGAGCAAAAACTAAGCAGGGTATGCACCCAGGGGTGCTGGGTTCTGGAATTCATGCAGGAAGGAGAGAAGAACAGTATCTAGGGAAACGTGAGAATAAAATCCACTCAGAAGCCAAAGGGAAAGGTGACCACAAGTCAGGATGAGGGGCCAGAGTAGGAAGGGCATGGGGCAGAGGCCTGGATGGTGACAAGATTCACTGAGGAGAAGCTGGACATGCCTGAAGCCCCGCTCAAATGCTTAGAAATACAGCCAACGTCATCTTGGGGTGCCCAGGACCCCGAAGCCCCCATCTAGACCCTGAGGGCTGCAGGAAAGCACACAGGCAGCCCTGGTGAGGGGGCACTCAGTGCCTCTTACATGCACACAACAAAGGGGCCGTGTTGGTTGGGGTACATGGTGCCACGCAGGGCCTCGAAGTCCTGCAGGGCGAGGGCAGCGGTGACAGGAGCTGGTCAAACAGCAAGAGACCCTGGGGGCCTGGGTGAAGCAGAATCTTGCACACAGGAAGTGGGGAGGAGCTGGCCAGGGCATGCACTGGTAGGTGCCAACCACTGGGAGGGAGAAGCAGCCAAGCTCAGATCCCCTGCGCCATGGGTAGCAGCTGTCCCGAGAAGCACCAGCCGCCGGCCTGGAGGACATTTCACAGGGTGCAGTCAAGAAACACAGTGCCTGTTTCCATATTTAGAAGTCATTATAATGCAGGACACACTGTCCCATCCCCCTCGAAGTCCTCCCCCTCACCCATGCACACTCGTCCCACCGTCCTGGCCACTTCCTGCAGCAGCTCTGGTGTCCTCTTTCCTGAGTGTCCTCAGTTGTGTTGTCCTGACTGCTGTGATGTCTCGAACAGATTAAAACATTTCCCTTCCAGGGTCACCTGTACCTTGGGGAAGAGACAGAAGCTGCACAGCACCAGGTCTGCTGGGCAGGGTGGATGAGGGCACAGTGTCACGTGTTCACGCGCCTGTGTTTCCTTCTGGCACTCAGTCGGTAGTCACTGTGTCAGAAAGACGCTCAGGAAAGAAGACTCCAGAGCTGCTTCCCAAAGAGGCGAGCGTGGTGGGGTGGGGGTATTCAAAGCCGGGGGGATTTTTACGGGGACGAACGGCAGTGTCTTTCATTGTGATCGTCTTTTCCATTTACACATTCGCTGTGTGTTTAGTCACACTGCACAGTTTCTCCAGTGAAGTCTGCTCCTGACTGCACAGATGGACCTCCAGGGGGACAGTGGCCCCGTGGCAACACAGATTCTCTGTGGGCCAGGCCAATTCGGGAACAGGGAGCCCCAAAGCTCCGCACATCCCCAGGAATGCGGGGAGCTGCTGAGAACCCCGTCAACTCCACTGCCAGCAGGGCTTCCCAGGCTGCAGGGCTCGGAGGAAGCCCTGTCTCTCTGCGCTCCTGGCCTCCTGGGCTCAGTTAGTGTCCTCTCTCGGGCTCCATTCCACAGTCTCTGGGGACAAAGTGGAGTCCCCGGAGGCCGGATTGCTGCTGAGCACCCCTCACTGGTGATCAGTCTGGTCCACGTATTGGAAGACTAGGAGCCGCTCTCCACACCCCAGCCACCTGGTCTCCGTCCAGCCGTCTCAGTCTCCATGCTCGGCCTCCATGGGCGAGGCGGCCTCGCTGAGCTGTGAGCAGAGAAAATGGAAACAAACCGCTCTGACAGCTGAGCATCGGGCTGACTCCAGGCAGGCTTCACTGCAGACCGCTCCTGTGGTGGCGCTGCATCCCACGTAGCCCGGAGCATGACGCCACCTCCCCCGGATCGCACAGCTTCCTCCTCCAGCGAAGGACCTGAGCCACATGCACGCCTGACACCCCAAGCAAGTGGCCCTCGGGTCACACGTGGCCCTGCTGGGGTGCGGACACAGACATACAGTAGGCAGCGGAAAGGTCTGCAGAGAAGGAGCCACCCACAAACTCTCCCAGAGAATCGCCCATTTCCCTGCCATCCTACAGCAAAGCTCTTGCAAACATGGTCTGTGGCCATCTCCAGTCTCCACCCCTTACACTGATGCTTCGCTTGGATGCTTGTTTGTCGTACCAGAGCTGTGTCTTACATGAAGAAGTGTGCATTTGGTGTCTCAGCACGATTTAAAGAATAAGCAGGGATTCGACGCCCCTTGCCCCTTCCCCTCAAAAGCCCAACCAGCCCCTTGGACATATGGTGCCCATCACAAAACTCTCATTTTTGGCCCCAAATCAGCTCTTCTTAATCTTCCCCACAGTGGAAGTGGCGATTTTAAACATCACATTGGCTGGGTTAAGTATCCTGGAGTCATGGTTAATTCCTCTCCCTATCATTTTTCACACTTAGCCCGTCGGCACAGTACACGGTTCTAACACTGAAATACAGCAGATCCAGCCCACCGCTCTCTGCGCACTTCCTCCACCCTGGCCCAAAGCTCCACCCAACAGCCAAAGCTGCCTCTGAGAAACACCAATCAGACCACACCTCTCCCCTGAAAACAGCCCAGGGGCTCCTCTCCCAGGACACAATCCAGCCTCGGAGGTTTCCCAAGATCCAGTCCCTGGCCACCAGCCCGGGACCCTCCTCTCTGCTGTCCTCCCAGCCCCCACCCCTCCTACGTCAGCTCACCGTTCCAGCCTGGGACTGCCTAGGCAGCTTCCCTTCCCTTGCAGACTGGCACCACAGGCCCATCCTCCTGCAGGCTTCTGCCCACGCTGGCTCCAGGCCTGCCTTGGGGGGGTCTCACCGGAGCACCCCTCACACCTCCGCCCTTTCTCCCCTGCGCTCCTCCATCCTGGTCTTGCCTGGTCATGAAGTTGCGTTGATGCATAGATAGGTAGCAGGGTGGGTGGGTTGAAAGAAGATGATAGATGATAGATAGATAGATAGATAGATAGATGATAGATAGATAGATTGATGGATAATAGAGAGACTGACAGATGATAGATAGACAGATAGATAGACAGATGATAGATAATAAAAACCATACTTAGCTTCCACGTATTTGTTTTTAGTCTATGCCCCGTACTACGAGCTCCTTGCCGGCCACAGCTCTCTCCCCAGCAGCTAGGACAGTGCTCAGGAAACACCTGCCTGAGAAGTGCATGTGCTTGGAGCTTCTCTTCCAACTGTAGTCTTGCTCACTGGCCTCACCGTCAGTCCGGAGCTGCTGAGTGCTCTGGCCTATCTCAGGAGCTAAACTCTGCTAAGTACACAGCCCATGTCCAGCACCTGGAGTTAACCGCCTGAGTTTGCTCCCCTCCTTTGCTCTTTCCAGTGCCGCTCCATCTCCCTGGCACTGCCCTGTCACCCGCTGCAATGATGCCCCTGCTACCACCGCATCCTGTCTGGAATGGCGGCCACATGCCTGCTCCGTTGCTGATGCCACTGCACCCTGAGGCGCCCAGGAAGCTCTTTCACTGGCCTGCCCTCCAGGTGTGGCGAGCTTCCCAGTGTGGTCTGTGTGTGTGGTGGAGTGACATGAAACATGATTAGTCCGTGGGCTCACAGAGCACTTGTGAATACAGTGATGTACAGAGCTTTGATTTCTAGGTACACAGAAAAGCAGGCTGTTGGTGCTTTACAGAATCATGTGACAGAGCAGCGGCCTTTGAGTCAAAGAGCAGAGGGTGAGGCCTGGCATAGCAGTGCAGTACACAACCCCAGCCCTCTCAAGAGACCGATGCCAGAGGGCCCTAGGGGAGAGCCCTCCCGAGCAGCTAAGTGACCTGGCCAGACCCTGTCTCAGGAGTTCAGAGAACTTTAAAAGGTGGGGCTGCAGCGCAGTGTGAAGGCCCAGGGCCACGCCCCCAGCACCCAGGCCCTGCTCCTAGCCTGAAATGTTCTCTGGGGAGAACATGGTGCTGAGGAGAAGCCCCGTGGCCTTGTTCACCTGAGACCCAGTCCCTCCTCGGTCTTCTGCCCACCCGGTCCTAGGACGCATGGCTGGGTGACACTGGTCATGCTTTGTAAGCTCGTGCAGCTCCCAGGCTCCCCACAACTGAGGCCGCAGAGCATATCGACCCAAGTTTTTATCTGATAGTTTTACATTTAAACTTTTGTGGTTGTTGTTGTTAGTACATGTTTGCAGTACGGCATATTTATATTTCAAATAACTTCAGTGAGACCATACAATTCATCTGCTGAAATTTACCAAATGAAAAGTATGCTCACTCCAATCGTAAGGAACCCGGTGGCATTTGGTATACTACCCCAGTTGTTACACAGCACATGTAAAACACAATGTACCATTTTCAGCCATCGTCTACATTCGTGAAGCCTCCAGAACCTTAGAGTGTACAAACTTACTCATCACCCCAAAGAGAAATTCTGTAACCCTTAAACAATAGTTTCCCATTCCTCCCTCTTTCCCTAGGCCTCGGTAACTCTTACCTTCTTTCTCTTTCTGTGAATTCGACTACTTTAGGTGCCTCGTATACATGAATCATAGGTGTGTGTGTGTGTCTGTGTGTGTATCTGTGTCTGTGTGTGTGTCTGTGTGTGTGTGTGTGTGTGTGTCTGTGTGTGTGTCCAGATTATTTCGTCTGCTTTGTTTTCAAGGTTCATTCATTCAGGTTACAACAGTCTTCAGAATTTCATTCTTTTTCGTGACTGAATACTATTCCGTCGTATTATAAACTACATTTTGTCTGTCTTCTCACCTGCGGATGGACACCTGCATTGATCCTATTTTTGACTATTCTGAACAAGGCTGCAGTGAACACTGGTGTCAAGTACTTGCTTGAGTCTCTGCGCTCCACTGCTTTGGGTGTAAAGTTAAGAGTGGAATGGCTACTTCACCTATTAATCCTGGGTTTAGCCATTAGAGGAACCCCAGACCGCTTCCCAGCAGCCGCCCGGTTTCCCATTCCTGTCGGCAATGTGTGAAAGTTCGATGTCTTCATTTCTCACCAGTGTTTGTTACTAATCACTTTTTCAGTGCAGCCACCCTGTGGATGTGAACCCCACACCACCTCGGGGTGTCTTGACGTGGGATTTGCCCTTTTATACCTCGTGAATTTAAAAGCCAAAATGGTGAATGCAAAGATGAAAACAAGGAAAACATCTCTGACATTAGGTTGCACAAAATATCTCACTGAGGACAGGAAAAACACAAACTGGGGAAGAAAATGTGGAAGAAAGGACTCCGAGGGCAAAAGCAGCCCCAGGACGGGGCCCGAGGAGCCCAGTGCCCTTCGCCCTGGCTCCCTTCCAGGGAGATCTTTTCAAGCATTTTTATTTTCTCTGCCACAATCAGACACCCTTCTGAAACCAATGACACTGCAGGAAACGCAGGCCGGAAGGGACGGGGAGGGGGAGTCATCCAAATCAGCAACGTCTCCCCCTCTGAGACGCCAGCTGCCTCCCCAAAATACTGAAAGGAAACCATGCACCAAGAAGGCAGATTGCACTTCTCGGTGTGGAAAGTGTCACTCTGCCATCCGCTGCCTGCCAGCGATAAGCTCTTCATCGGGGAGGGACAGCGCTTGCCAGGAAATTGAGGACAGGCGGGGATTTTCCCAGCTGCACCCCCCACACTCTGCGGAGATTAGGGCCTTTATCGCTGGCTCACACACACAACGAATTCACATTAAGCTGTAATTTTTAGGGCAGAACAGACCAGGTCCCCTACTTGGGATGCTATAAGATGAAGCAGCTGAGTCCTGACAGGGGCTCCGAACCCAGCAGGCGGGCGCGGCAGGACCCAGAGGACAGGCTTCCTCACACCTGCTCTGAGCGATGGAGTGACGGGGACACGCTTGGCCCCCAGTGCTCTCTGGGCCGGCGGGGGGAAAGCAGGGACGACCAAGACAGCACCCCCTGAAATGGGCAGGCCAGGAGCTTAGGACACAGCAGGGTCAGGAATCCAGCGGGGCAGGCCTCCGGGCAGGCAGGCAGGAGTTAGCGAGGCTGACCGGCCCCAGGCCCCACGGGCCAGGCCGCCGGAACAGGGCGGGCCCAGCCAGCTGCCATAACACAACACGGTGAGCCTGCCCGCTCTTACCAAGTGCTGCCAGGTCAGAGCTCCTGTCAGTGCCTGAAGTTCCTGGCCCCATGCAGTCCTCCTAGTTACAGGAGGTGGCTGCTGTAATTCTGTATCCTGCAGATGAGGCCTTGTTCAGTCAGGGAAGTCAGGTCGCCAGGGAGCAACAGAGTCGTGAGTGGAACTCAGCCCGTCCAACCCCAGGCTCGCAGCCATGGTGCTACCAGGCCCCAGTTGCCGACCCCGGGGACCCCACCCCACCACCCAGCGTGTGCACCCGCACTCCTGCCCAAGACAATCAGCTGACCGTGCAGCATGGCCCTGCGGGGCAGGAAAGGGTCTTCAGCAGCCCGCTCCCAGCACAGCATGCGAGCTGACAGGCGGATGGCGAGGACGTCTGGATGACCAAGTGCTACTGGACAAGGTCGTGGTGGAGGGCCGTGACCACCAGTCACCCACGTCACCCTCTCAGTGATAGCTGGCTGCCTGCCTGAATTCCTACCCACCAGAGGCACTGCTCAGTGCCGACATGAAGTGGGCAGGCTCTAACTACCCGTGAGCCACTGGGAACCCCCGATCAGTGTCAAGGTTTGGAAGCCAACTGGAAAGACCACTGTTTTTTGTCTCTACAGCAGCCTTCCAAGCAAGAGAGAAAGCTCACGGTAGAGGTGGCCCCATCCAGAGCAGGAGCACCTACCAAGAGGCAGGCATCGTGAGAAGGGTGAGGGCAGGGCTCATCTCTGCCCCCAGAGCCCCATCGGGAGACCACATCAGTGCCAGACACCTTGGTACAGGCTCAGCCGTAGTCCACATCTGGAAACAGAGCAGAGCCTAGAAGAGTGTCAAAGGCATCTCCCTGAGGAAAGCGAGGCTGGGGACAGGCTTTCTAAGGTGAACAGAAGTCATATGAGTGGGGAGCAGGGAAGGGGAGCGCAGGTGTGGGAAGCAGTGTGAGCCATGGCATGCAGCAGAGAAGCTCGAAACTTGGAAGGATGGCAGGTGCTGGAACCTGGCAGCCGTGGTGTCATTCTGAGGAATCAGAACAGAGATGTCACCCTGCCTGCGCTCCTGTAGACCTTGCTGTCTTTCATGCATAGAGCTCGATCCTCCCAGGCACAGCCAGGTGGCTTCCCGGAGCCGCTGGAGTCCTGGGCCTCCCGATGGCGCCTCTCCAGCACAAGCCACCCAGTGCGTCTGCTCCTACAGCTGCTGTGGGAGGCGTCGGCCCTGGGGAAAGCTGCTGGGGAGAAAGACCAGGTGATGTTTGATCGGCTTTCCATCACCGCAACAAAACCCTGGAGAGAAAGACTTCTTCCACTTCTGTGTGGTTCCAGAGGCCCCGTGCACAATGAGGCAGAGGTGGGGCTGTTAGGCCCAGACGTGCAAAGTATGACATAATGGTCACCTCATGGCCAGGAAGCAGAAGAGGAGGAGGAAGGACTGAGTCCCACAAAGCCCTCCATGGCCCATCCAATGGCCTCATCCCCCCAGGGCCACTGCCCATCAGTCCGCCACCTCCCACCGGGACCGTGCTGGGGAGAAAGCCATGAACATGGGGTATGTGGGGGACAGTCAATGGCAGACGTATTTCTGAAAGTAAGCTGGCACAAGCACCTGCTGTAGCTTAACTCTAGAATGTTCCCCAAAGCCTCACACGCAGCAGGTGGGCTTTCGGAGGGCGGCAGGTCATGGGGTGCTGTGCTCATCCAGGGGTTCATCCGCTGACCAGTGCCTAGCTGGATGTGCTGGACAGGGTCCGAGGGCAGGACCTGCGGGGTGTCCTGTCCCCGACTCCGTCTCTCTCTGCTTCCAGCCACTGTGAGGTGAGCAGCTCTCCTCTGCCAGGCCCCTCCTCCGTGCAGCGTCCACCCTGGCACCACCTGCATGGACTGCAGCAGCATCCCCAGATAAACCTGCCCCTCCTTAATTTGTGAGTGTTGGGTATTTTGCCCCAGCAATAAGAAAGTGGCTAATGCAGCAATTCTTTCGACAAAATGAAGCACAGATTACATTATTTTTTAAAATAAGTTGCTTTTACCAGTTATTTTTAAGTAATAGTAATACAAATGGAAGGTATTCTTTTGGGGAAATGAATAAAATCGGATAAATACTCAAAACAAATGGAATGAATAAGCCACAGAGAACGTGGCCTGAGTAACCAGCCATCTATGAGTCGCCAAAAGCTGTTTTCAGACCAAAAACTCTTCTCCCATTCACGACAGGGTAGCTGGGGTCCAGCAGAATTAGCATTTCAAGTTGATACTGCTGTCAATCAAGTAAAAACAAACCACAAATTACACCACATTCCTATAAAATGTTACTAACAATTCTATGGATGTTTCTGAATTTACATGAGGAAAAAAAGGCAGACACACTCCCTGAGACCCAGGAGGACAAGAAGACCGAGGAATCCATGTGGTCTAATTTTTCTCCTCTATGGCTCTTTTCATACACACTGCATCACACAGGATTTTACCGAATTAAAATTTCCAAAGTGATGACGGTATGTTAGATAAATCACGAAAATCTATGGGTGTAGAGGGAAGGCATTTGATAACTAAATTAATCCAATCATGAGGCTGACAATTAAGACAGAGAGGCAGAGCTGTGAAGCAGAGGGTCCGACAGCAGTCAGGGGGGATCCAAAAGGAGAGATGAGGCTGGGCCCCCAGCCAGGCAAGGTTCAGCTTCCAGGTGTCAGTCAACTTCCTGAACTGTGACAAAATACCAGAGATAATCAGCTTATAAAGAGAAAAAGTTTATTTTGGCTCATGCAGGTAAAGACTTCAGTTCATTATCTTCCCATCCCAGTGTTTTGGGCCATCAGTCTTTCCATGACTGGAAAGCAGTAACGAGATAGAGGAGGAAACAAGAATCCCATAGTCCCTACCGAGGGCCTGTGCGATGGTTGAGATTTAAGATGCCCCAGCTCTCGTGTGCTCAGAAGGGAGACTGGATCGTGGGGATACTGTGCTCAGCTGTGAATTCATCCATGGATGGGCCCAGTAGCAAAGTGTGCTGTGGGGAGGCAGGCTCTGGCTGGAGGTGGTCACCAGGCTCAGCACCTGAGGGGGTTTCTTGTCCCTGGCTCCTCCCTTTTCTCTCTGCTTCCTGCTGCCATCAATGGGAAGTTCTTCCCTGCCAGGCCTTTTCACCGTGGCATTTTCCACCTTGAAGCCAGTCAGCCATGGACTGAACTGACTGAAACCGTGAACCAAAACGAGCTTCTGCTTTCCATTGTAAGTGCTGGCTATTTTGTATCAGTATCAGGAAAACTGACTTACACAGGATCAAGTCCCACCTTCTCTAGGGACTCCCTAAACTGCGGACCAACACTTAGCCAAACCACAGCACATGGAGCTTCCAGAGAGTTTCAGCATTTATACCCAGCAGAGTTTACAAAATATCCCACATTTATGGAGGTTTATTTTCAACAATCAAGATTCCTTCATCATAGAACTAAATTTGATTTCATTTCAAAACTCTGTGAGACCTTTCCTTTAAAAATTCACAAATATTATACATTAAAGTTTTGTAAAGAGGGAAAAATTCACGAATCAGGAAAATAATAAATTTTGGCTGAGAATAACATATCTATTTTATTTCAGAAAATAGTGTCATTCTAAATCATGGTAAAAAGTACCAATGACACAGCTGTAAACTGAGACCTCTGTCCCTGGTGATGTCACACAGCAAAACCACAAATTGCCTCCACCTCTTCCCCAAATGTGCACGTTGAATATTGCACCACATTTACCCTGATCCCTGACCAAACTACTCAGAGCAAGAGTCAATCCATCTTCAGATATCTTGCCCTGTCAACAAACTACTGCGAATATTTAGCAGTGTATTCAAACTCTTAAACTTTCATTGATGGGAGAGCCTTCCGTGGGCCTCTCAAAACCCTAATGTTGTATATGAGTGAAGGTTCTGGGTGTCAGAGTGGGCAAGCCTGAGTTTGCCTCTCTCCGAGCTGTGCATGAGATTGTGGGCAACTTGCCTGAGCCTGAGTCTCTAACCAGCATGGAAGTGATCCTCTGATTGTAGCTCGAAGGCTTCGGTGAGAGCCAGCAGGGGTCTCCACTTAAAATACCTAACACAGCTCCCAGAGCACCACAGGCTCTCAGGGCTGGTCACAGCACTGCCACTGTCGTCCCAAGGGTCCCCTCCCCAGGCCCAGTGCTTGCTGACCTGTGCCCACCGAAACCCCTGCGTCTTATCTTCTACACAGCCACGCACAGCACCCTCTCTCCTATGCCCTCAGGTATCTCAGCCTCCCCTGTGCTGAGCTGTGTTCGTTTGTTGCACGTTGGTAGAGACACAGATGAGGACACCGGCTGCTCATCCTATCTGGGCAATGCCCAGTTTGTGTTCCCCATATTTTTCCTTTCAGGGCCATCTGTGACCCATAATTACAATTGAGTTATAAATAAAATAAATACCTTACGTGGCTTCACTTCATGTTACGTGATTTTAGACAATTTCCCTCAATTCTGTGGGTAAATTATTTACTTTCCAAATCATAGTCACATTTTTTAAATATCCCAAGAATGGTGGTATTTCAGATACCATTATTTTGTAAAATGAAATACTCAACTTTAATGTGATCATTCATTCTCTAATCCATCTCTTTTATTATGTTGAATCTTTTATTTATCATGTTTGCTTAATGCCTGGTCTCTGGGTAGATTTTATTAGTTACTTGTATATTTTACTGAGATGGCAAAGCATATTCGCTTTTAAGTATTTACTTTAATGCTTCCTCTTTGCTTCCGTAAGTTGTGTGAGCTGTCTGGGTGCTCATGTGTGACTACTGAGGTTACCGGAAAGATGAACAAAATCACTGTTAGCCTCTCACATATTGGCCTGGAGAAATCCGCTAAACAGAGGACTCAAAGGTTTGAGCCATGTCTCTGTTGAGGAAGCCAAGCTTTGACCAAATTCTAATTCAAAACACATTTCCTGGGTGAGAGGAGAGCCAGGGTTGTAATTGCATCTGAGCACAATGATTACGCCATTTCCACCCATTTTGCATAAATCTGAATAATACACTTGAGTGGCCCTAACCTGGCATATGTAATAATTAGTGCTATTAATTAGGATAAACACATTCCAAGCCTGGATTCCAGGGCCGACAGACACGGAAGATGTAGCAGTGCTTGAAAACACTCGGTTTAGGGACCTTCTAGAGAATATTTGTGCAGACTTGGTGGGAAGTACGCTTCTATTCCTGGACGCCAAAGAGGACGTTTCTTAACCGGTAGTCAGGCCAGGGGAGAAGGCCGCTCTGGGCCGGGGCTGGGGCTTCTAGGGCACTCCAGGTGTAACAGCAGATTGCACACATTCGGGGTTCAGGGAAGGCTGATTACCAGGCTCTGTGGTGGTAAAGGGTGGTGTGGTGGGGTGTGGAATTCAGGATTTCCAGGCCCAAGCATGTGTCACATATGACCTTCTAGCAAAGCCTTCTGCACAGTGAGTTCCAACCCGGCCCAGCACTCTGCTAGGCACGCAGGTGTGATTCCGCCATTAATCCCAATAACACAACCCCAGGGATAAGCACTGTAAACCCCCACTGCACACAGGAGGAAACTGGGGCTCAGGGAGGCCAGTGCACCCCATCCCATGCTCCTCCTGCTCGCCTCTCTGCCTCCAGAGGAAGTGGCTGTGTCCAGCCACAGTGGACACAAGATGGTGAGGCATTCCATCTCGGCCTGGGCTGGTCTGAGAGTGTCATCCTCTGTTCTGCGTCTCCGCCCTCTTTCTGAGAAGCAGGCCACACAAGGACAGGAACCACTGGTGTCACACTGGCCACTGCAGTTGCACCTCGTGGCCACGTCCCACATGCCAGCCTTCCTCACAGGACTCCCAGAGGGAGGGGGCTCCCTGCTCTGCACGCTCCGTGCTGGAGGAGGGGACTCAGGGCTGGCAGAGACATCAGCCCCTCCAGGTTGCTATGACACCGACACCGCCCAGGAACCTGGGTCCAGCAGGACATGACTTCACAGTGCTGGCACTGGACAAAGGCACAGCTGCCCTGGCTTCCTGTCACTTGTTCCCTGCCTTTCCTTAATGGGAACTTTCTCTGATCCTCAAGTACTTTAAAGTACACATTCTTCATCTCTGAGACCACACAGTACAAGATGGCTGTTGTGCTAGACAGAGGGTATGGGACACGCAACTTCAAACAGCTGTCCTTTTGTCTCTCCCATAGGAGCTAAAAATTAAAGCAAATTAAAGTAATAATAACATGTGTCTTGGTCACTTTCCTCATCGCTGGGACAAAATACCCAACACCTGCTCCTGCTTTAGCATGGTGGCCAGCAGGGTGCAAGGGCCTGGGCGGAGGAAGGGAGGAACAGAGGAACGCTGCTCCCCTCATGCAGTCGGAGGCAGAGGGAGGAACTGGAGCCAGGAGGGAGAGGGACCCCTCCAGCCATGCCCCCGCGTCCGCCTCTTCCCACCAGGCCCCATCAGCAGGTCAGCGATGAGCCCCAGGATCCCGTCAGAAGCCTAAACCATAGCAACGTGGCAGGACTGCTGAGAAGCTCACTGGCTCGGCGGCAGCAGTGCAGGCACTCACAGGCCTCCTCACCATGGCCCCTCAGCTGACCCCTCGCCAGCAGGCAGCAGGGAGCTGCCCCTCCCGCCTCTGTCCCCCACGGCCCACGTGGCACAGCATCGCATCCTTTGCTCCTGTCTCCTTCACTCCTTGGCAAGGGCCTCCAGGGCAGGTCTCGGTGCCCTCCAGGGCAGGGCACAGATGCTGGCTCATCCCGGGCACACGTTACACTTGGGTGGAGCTGCACTGGCAAGAAACAGATGGAGGAAACCCCGGGAGCCTAGGAAAACACAGTGGCTCACCAATCGAGGAGGCACAGGCTCCCTCCCTGCCTCTGTCACATTTATCCAGGCCTCTGTCACAACGAAACACCCGAGATAATCAACCTGAAGGAGAAAAGATTGATTTCGGCTCCCGGCATTAGAAGCTTTAGCGCGTGGTCATTTGGTCCTGTGGATTTGAGTAGCCAGGCGCACAGCTGAGTTTGAAAAGGCGACCTCACGGCCAGGAAGTGAAAAGAAAGGAAGGGGAAGGGACCAGAGGCTCACTGTCCTGCTCAAGGGCACACTCCAGGGACCTCTTGGCCCCACCTCCAGCCCCACCCAGTAAAGAAGCCCTGGTATGGAGCCTTCAACTCATGATCCTCAGGGGGCACCCAGGATGCAAACTGCAGCACCCCCAAAGCGAGCCACCTCCAGCCTAGGCTCCCAGACCCAGGATCTGCCCTCTTTTAGGCTGACAAATGCCAGCACATGACTTCCATGCCCAAATGGGAAGACCAAAGGGACAGGCGGTACGTGTCAGAGATTAGAAGCCACGTTAAGGCCACAGCAACCTCTGGTCCACCAGGAGGAGCCCTGAGAGCAGACCGGGGGCATGCAGACACGCAGGACACCCACAGGACATGAGGGCACATCGCTGTCACCACCCAGGCCTTGCTGTGACCAAAGGACCCCAGGCACCCCGAGGGGCAGGAACACACAGCCTCCTGGTTTTCTCCAACTCTCTCACGAGGAGAAACCATGTGCTATGAGCCATTCTGACGTTGGAAGTTGGAAGTTGAGGCTTTGGTGGTGGAGCTACCAGACTGAGCGAATAAAAATGAGTCTCCCAGATAAACTTGAGGGTTAAGTGAATGGAGAAGAAGTAACCTTCCATGTCAGCTTGCTGCTGCGGGCATCGGTGGGTGCCCTGCATTTTACCTGGTGCCCTCTGCAGGGAGAAGTTACAGGGCATTTATCCAGAGTAACTTAGCCAGGGTGACGGCGGACAACATGTGGCTTCTGGAAAGAGGTGTCACAGTGTGCTCTGTGGCCAAAGAGGAAGCATCACTGAGAACCATAGGCCACGTGGAAGCTGGAGAGTGCGTGTGGCTGCCCATAGGACACCGTGGGGTCCTTCACTGTAGGCATTGCTCTGCTGTGAATTCGAGGCAGGGCAAGAGGGGATGGGGCGTGGCTCCCGGGCTTGCTAATCAGTGCTCCAGAGATGTTCCTGGTCCACTGCTCGCCTGTCACCCTCTGCTGTCACGTCTCTAACTTTCCCAGCACGAGCTCCACATTCTTGTTTAGAGGATAAACAAGGACCCTTGTCCTTCCTGCTCAGGAGCAGTTCCTTTCAGGGAGAAAAAGGAATTCCTGGAAGCATTTTATGGGGCAGATCAGATGATGTGGCACAGGAGGGCCCGTGGCCCAGCTCGTGCCCACACAGCCCCTGCCGTGACTGCAGCGCCCTTCTGTGTCCTGAAAGAGAGGAACAAGTCAGGAGCACCTCCCACTGTCTTCCACCTTCGAAACCGCTCAAGAAATGTGAGAGAAAACTTCTGCCTCTGTGAACAATTTAACAGTTATGTCATCACAGAGAGCAGACACAGTCACCAGCTTCTCCCAAAGCTCTTCCTGCAGGGCCCAGGAAGAGAGGGGCCGAGCCTGTCTTTGAGTCCCCAAAAGCTGGCCTAGCGCCACACACGTGACTGCTGAGTACAGCATCTATAGAAACAAACTGTCCCGATGCCCGTGTGCCCCACAGTCATGCAGTCTTGGTGTTTGCTGTATTTGTGGACCCCAGTGAGCAGGGCTCTTCTGAAGGCCGGAAGCTGGGAACACTCTCAGGGAGCACCGGGCTCGGGCCTGGCGTGTGGAAGGCCCAGATCTCGACCCTCCCACTGGTGGCCCAGGCAGTGACTCATCCACGTCCCTCTTGCCTCATTTCTTCACCTGTGAATGAGCTCAGCTACAGTAGCGCCCTGGGGTTCACTTCAATTGTCAGCCAACCCTAAGGCGGCACCCAGACCACAGTGGGCGAAACGCTAACCACAGCCATCCTCAAAGAAAACATCAAGCCAGGTGTCTTCAAAACAACTGCCCAATTTTGAATGAAAGCAAAATTTTGATTTTTAAAAATACGTCCCTTTAGCAGTCAGCATAAATTCAGCGGGTCAGGCTGGTTGGCACGCCCTCCCTGAGCCCTGGAGAGAGCTGGCTGTCTACGGCAGATGGGGGTGTGGAGGCCAGTTCTAAAATCACAGAGCTCTCTGCTTCACGGTCTGTGAGATGCCCGGATGGGGTCACTTGGGCTGGGGACAGTGGTTACTAAAGCTCCACAGTGGGCAGGGTTTTGAGATGAGGCAGCCGCATGTGATGTTAGATGTGAAGGTGCGAAGGGGAAACCAGTCCTCACCCTGCTCTGTTCCTCCACTGAGGCCTCTGATTTCCTCCTGGAGCCGGGATGGGCAGGAGTGAGCGGCGTGCTGCATAGCCGGTTCCCAAATGTTCCTGAGCACAAGGGCAAAGATGGGGTTCAGCAGGCCAAGGACGAGGGCTGGCCGAGGGGCTCCGAGGACAACAGGAGAGGTCCTGTGCAGGGAAGTCTTGTCCATACTCCACCTGTTCCTGGGAGCGAAGGAGGAGATGCCCCAAGAAGGGGTTGAGCCACAGATGGATGTGACCCATCTCAGCCCTGATTTGTAGGGCTTAAAAGCCAGGCACACACATAGGAGCTGGACTTGTCACTGCCAGGGGGTCCTGACGGTGGTGGTGGGGTGTGCACATGTGTGATGGCACAGCTCTGAAGGAGGAGGGCAGGCAGGAGGGCGAGGCCACCCATGTCACCTCTGGTCACCTGAGACACCTTCAGTGTAGTGCCATATCCAGCCTGGGGCCTGCCACACGCACTTCTTGCTGTGTTAGGACATTCCCAGCTGGGGGGATACACAAGACGTTCCCACAGGCTGGCCCTGTCCTGGGGTCACAAACAGCACAGCGCTGCAGGCCGCCCTGCAGGAGCTCTCAGGGGAGGAAGAGGACAACCCATGTCACCTACGGTGCTGAGCGGCTGGTGGGGGCCATGGGAAACCAGTCAAAGAGCCCTAAATTCACTCTTCAGTAATCTTTTCCTCTGAAATCTCACACACTTGTCATCCTCCCCAGGACCCAGGGAAGGGGCCCAGGTCAGAGCTGGGCTGAGGGTCTGACTGAGCAAAGACACAGTAAAGGGGGCACTGTCACTGTCCCGCCTGGAGCACAGCCTCACTGACTCCACAGGACGAATTCCATTACCCAACAAGACGGGAACTGGCTTCTGACTCACAGCCCTTGAGAGCTCTGCAGAGGCCGGGACAGGATGGATTTCTCCCCCAGGCAGGAGGGAGGGTGCCCCATGGGGACAGGAGGCAGAAGAAGTCCAGGCCCGAACAGGGAGAGGATACTGCCTGAGCCCAGAGGCCACAGAGCTTCCTGCTCTGTAGCTCCAGGCCTTGGGCTCCAGGAAGGCGCTGGATAGGGTCTACTTCCTGCCTTGGCCTCCATGGGCGTCCACCCCAGGGTCAGTGATAGGGCTGGGGACAGCAGTCGGAGCTCTGGCCAGGCATCCTGCATCCTGGGGTCCTGGGACCCGGTACTTCCTCCCTGAACATCTTAGATAGATGTCCACACCCTGGCCTCCCTCCTAGGGTGTCCGGGAGGCACCCTCGACCCTCCATTGCATTCCTTTCCTTTCCTCGGGTGAGAGTTCACTTTCTTTGCATCAGGGAAAGCACCTCCAACCTCAGTGAGTCCCACAGTGCCTGAGATGCATCCCCACAGCCTCGGGCCTGTGCTGTCCCCCCTGAGCCTACGCAGTGCTGGGCAGTGCCAGCACAGCCCTTCAGTGCCTCCACACAGGTCACCCTAGGTGATGACTTAAGCGATGTCCCCATGACCGCTGTTGAGCACTCAACCCAGGAGCTCCAGAGCCTCCTCCTGCACCTCCTCCTCCTCTTCCTCTCCCTGTCCTACCCTGCCCTAGGTCATGCTCAGACTGGCTGCAGCTCAGTGACCAGACACTGGCCCTTGGTGTCGCCAAAAGAGAGACCCGGCCTGGTCATCTTCATCCAGCCAGACACTAGGCAGGCGTCAGGAAGCTCACAGAGGGCGGGACTCTGCCTCTGTGTGGTACTAGTCAACCACCCGAACCATGGCTCCCACACATCTAAGGCAAGGACAGCGTCCCTGGGCCGGGTGCCTCGGTAACCCACAGGAAGCCAGCAGTTGCTACCAGGAGCCACGGTCCACCCTCTGCAGCTGGATAATCTGCATAAAGCACTGGAGAAACCACAGAGACTCTGGCAGGCTCTGCACCCTCAGATTGCACCCATCGTGCTGTGAGCAGGGTCCTAAATTTCCCTGGGACTCTGTGTTTCAAGGTTTCTGCATTACTACATCTTACTGCATTGCTATCTTATTATGGAATATTACACACATAAGAGAAAAGGGGTGGTGAAGTTTCATTAAGTCTATAGTGACCAGGTAAGTGGGGGAAGTCTGTTTTATTAGAGCCTATGGTGACACTGATCGCAAACATTAATATCCCTTTCAAAAATGCGCTATTATGGGAATCTACCATCTGTAGTGACAGTGTTCCCAGCATTCTCCTTCATCACTCACTTTCCTAACATACACACAGGAACACTCTTGTATTGTATTTATTTTTACCATTTCTTAAGCGTCTTCTTTAATCTCTCCATTTAAGGTAAATGTTACCTCTGTCTGTTTTGGCTTCCTCCCCACTCTTATGGGGAGGCGAGAACTGGGAGGCCCCACCCTGCCCAAGTCCACGCCAGGGTCTCTGGTCTGGACATCGGCCCTGACTGTTAACCCCAGTATCTGTGCCCTCCACCGTGAAGTCTTTTGAAGTCAGCAAGATGATGCGGATGTTTGGAGGACTGAGCCAAGGAAGCCGCCCAGGACCCGGTGAGAACTCCTCCCCCTGCAGCGGTGAGAAGAACAGGCGGCCTCGTGGAGCGCCTGGGGCCAGCGCCTGCTCCTCCCCAGGCCGGGGCTCTCTGGAGAAAAAGCTTTCGTCAGCTGAGAGACTCGCGGTGGGATTCGAAATATGTGCTGGATTTGGAATTTTAGAGGAATAAAGAGAATTCTAGGAGATTGTGTCAATAATGATCCAATGCTTGGTAACCAGTTTATGCATTCACTTCGTCCACCCGCCAAAGACAGTGACCAAAGTCGGAGGATGAGAAGAGAATTCGCTCCAAACCCGACTTCTGTCCCGCACCACTGCGGCCGTACACGCAGTGAGTCCCCGCGAGCAGAGCCCCCGACAGGAGCCGCCCTGAACGTCACTGCGTGCAATGCGCCGGCGCACGGAGGGCGTGTGCGGCTGTGCTCAGCTGTGACGTAAAATAAGTACGGCGAGCGTGCAGAAAGCTGAGCGGCCTCGCCACAGGTCCTCAGTCCACCATCGAAAGCACAGCGCTTCTGCACCTCAAAGGCCCGTCAGAGCCTCCAGTCAGCGCAGATGGACAAAGCCGCCTTCCGAGCAAAACCGGAGCACAGGTGCCACCGAGCGTGCATCTGGGGGCTGTGTCGGGAGGTCCTGCTGGCCCGAGGGTGTGGGCAGCCTTTGCTCTCCTGCTGCAGCCAGGGCCAGCCAGAGAATCTGCCACCGCCACTGAGACCCTGGCCTCCCCTGGGAAGCTCTGTCCCTGCCACACAGTGCCTGGTCTCCTTACAGGGCAAATTTTAAAGATGCTGCCACCATCCACACTGCACGCTGTCCTGCCCGCCCCCTGGCTTTGACGTCTCCAGCATTTTCAGTGCATGTCCTCTGTGAGCCTCTCCCAGCCCCAACACAGCCATCCTTACCAAGAGTTCGTGGGCTCAGCAACACAGAGAAGCCGGCTGTGCCCAAACCACGAGGCTCCTCCTGCTCTCTGTTCTCTCCTGGGACACAGCGAGGGCGCGGGAAGCCGGGGTGGAAACGGCCTTGCCCCCGTCTCCCCCTGCTCTGTCTCTGTCTGACCCGAGGCCCCATGCAGCAGAGAGGCTTCTGGGATGAAGCCTGGCCGCTTGGTTCCTGAACTCCCCAGCCCTCTCCAAGGAAGAAGCCTGAACACTCGCAGTCAGCGTGGTTCTCGGGGAGTGCTCTGGCACCGGCCAGGAGCGTCCCGGGGTGATGGCCAGTGCAAGCTCCGCAAGCCAACTCAGCCCTGTGGAGCCAGGAACCCCAGGAGGAAGCCGGTCGTCTGGGTCCATAAAGCCCTCCGGGTTCTGCTGCACACCCAAATTGGAGAGCCCCCACGCAGCAGGGAAACAGACTGAAAAGGGGGACAGAGCACACATGAGCAGCTGGGGTTTGCTGTCTTGTGAGCCCCATACTTGTGTTTACAGTTTCCCAGCACATGAAAGATGGAAGAGAATTTAGAAGCTTCTAAGTCAAGCCTGACGCTTGGGAAAAGGAAACCTAGAGAGGCGAGTGGCATTGTTTCCTGTCACACAGCGGAGTGGCACCCCGAACCTGCACCTCCGGCCCACGGTCCTGATCTGACCCAAAACCCAGCTTCCTGCCCAAGTCCAGTACTCCTCGGACAGCAGCAGTTCCTCAGCCTGGGCCTAACGGTCTGGGGGGGTCCCCAAACCCTGAACATAAACATGGATGCACTTCTTTCCCCCACCTGCGTCCTCTGCACCAATGTTACATCGCCCCGCCTTTAAAACAATATATCAAACATCTTACTGAAATTAGTGTAGTAAACTTGGTTTCCCTTCCATCTCGTGGTCCAGCCAGAATCAAAGTTGTTCTATTTTTAGTTTCTATGATGCATTTACATAATTTCTTCCATGAGGAGCTCAGAAATTTGCTTCTTTATTTTGCTGGGAGATAATTATCTAGGATGAGTGTCTTAGTCATTTTTCCGTCTGCAGTGAAAAAATAACCAATGCCTGCAACTAAAAGGAGGAGAGGGTTATTTGTTCTCGTGTTTCCATCCTTGGTGGGCTGGCTCCGAGGCAGGCTGCTCACTGCAGGGCCGACGGGAAGTGGGAAGGGAGGGCTGAGCGAGAAGCAGGAAGGGGAGCGTGGCCATGCCTCCAGTGACCCGTCTTCTGCAGCCAGGCTCTGCCTTCTAACACCAGTCAGCTCTATGTCTGCAATCTAGTCGCCTTCCAAAAGCTCCAATTTTGGTGGCTGAGGCTCTTAGGGGCATTGAGACAGAAGCCAAGCCCGCCCCGCCAGTGCCACCCTCAGTCCTGTTTGCCTCTGCTGAACTACAGGAAGCCCTCTTTCCAAAACCTTCATCCTGGAGCCAAGTCTTCTTTCCTGTTGTATAGCAAGGCAGCGGGCCAAACAAAATATTAGTCCCTGGCAAGCGCAAGGTTCTGAGTTCAATTCCCAATACCAAAAGAGAAAAACAAAAAGTGACATGCAAAATATTCAACAAAGTTAATGTTTCATGAAAGTGACAAGCAATTAGCATGCAAACTGATGGGTCCTTGCAGCCATTTTAATGTTCCCGTCCATATTGGGGTCATACAGTGGAAGTATTTCTGAGTTGTTCTGGCTGTACTGAAATCCTTACTCTCTGAATTTTCCAAGTGTTTGAGGAACCCTCTATGCAGAACAATCCTGGCCATGTCCCACACTAAGGGGGCTGGGAGGGCGGTCACAGGGCAGGCGCCTCTCACCCAGTGCTGGCCTGGCCTCGCCCCCCCAGTGCTGTCCTCACAGGGTCACAAGCTTTCTTTGGCAGTCTGCTTTAGGTGGTCTTCATTTCCGAAGGCCAGTGAAGTACCTGCTGTGGTATTTTTTAAGAGACAATACTGGGAAATCTCAGAAAATTCAAGCGGCATCAGGGAACTCTGCTGTGAGAGTTCTTATCCCAAAACCCAGAGAGACACTCTGACGCCAGGGCGATCCAGGATCCAGGGTATGAATGGGCACAGAAACAGCGATGCCAGTCCTCCCGGCCCTGGGCCCTTGTGTTCCTGACAGTGACACAGCTGAAATCCAGGGTGGGTCAAAGCAAAAACCCAAGAAAGGCAGCACAGGACTCTCTGGGGTACAGCAAGTTTGGTCCCAGGAGCACTGGACCCAAGGTCAGGGCATGTGCAGTCCTCAAGCAGGAGGAAGAGGAGTGATTCCAGGGACGCTCAGGAGAGGCCGTGGTTAAAAACCATCTCCGCTGCCCGTCCACCTGGCTCACCAAGGATCCCCAGGGAACTTTGAAAAGCGCAAAATGCAAGAAGACCCCATAGAGGCCCTCTGAGACCAGGGCTAAGTGCAAGAATATGTGTCTTGGAAGCCTCTCCGGGGTCCTCACATGCAGCCAGGGGCCTGTGCCTCAGCACCGCGACATCTAGGGACGATGACCGAGGTGCCGCATCCCACACAGTGCAGACCCCGCTTCCCTCTGCGTGGCAGCTGCCCTTGCTCTCCACCAGCCTCTCAGGAGAAAGCTCCGGCAGAGCAGCCCTTGTGCCCACAGGGAGCAACTGCCCAAAGCTCACGGCCAAGAGAGGAGGGGAGATGCTGCCCACTCCCCTCCCCGATGAAGGATGGATCGAACACCAAGGTGATGAGAGCCCTTCACGAGGCCAGCAGCTTGCCCTGTGCACCACCAGGGATGCCGTCCAGGGACAGCAGCCCTGGGCCAAGCCCTGGGGCCAAGCATCTGAGATGGGGCCGCCAAGGGCCGGTCCTTCCGGGAGCCAGTCCTGACTGATCACCCACGTGCTACATGCTTTGAGGGCTGGTTTTGGGAAGCGAGTCACAGGCTCCAGATGTCCACACACACTTTCCCTATGAGACAAGACACTCATCATGAGGCCATCCTCCATGAGCAGGGTGCTGGTCACTGTTCATTTCTGTACCCGTAACCAAAATCTCAGTCCTTTTTAGAAAGTGCGTGACCATCTAGCCCAAAGCCAGCACTGACTGAAGACCTCCAGTATGAAACAGGTGCTGGAAAACCTGTCTGCAGCAAGAGCGACAGGATGCTGAACAGAGGGACGTGTGCTTTGTCTCCTTAAGATGACAGGAAGAGGAGAAAAAAGAAGGAAATGAGCAGGCCGGGTCTCTAAGTTATGGGTCACATAAATTATTCATCACCATCAACGAGTATTGATTAAAGAGCCACAGATTGATTAGCACAGAATGGAGAAGGATTTTCTCATTTCTCATCCCCTGAGTCTCAGCCTGAGGTCATTAACCTTTTATGTCCCTTGTGTCAGAAAAATGCTCCTGAAGGACGCTTTGGCAGCTCTTGTGTCTTGCTCAAACCCTACAGATTCTCCTCGCTTACCAAGCAGCCAGATTCGCCCAGCTTTGTCTCTGGCTCAGTTTCCCTCTCATGCCTCATGCACTCTGAGCTCTACCTTTCGGGAACTGCTCAGTCGCCATCGTCACCCTGCTGCCGTGCCTTCCTCAGCCTTCCTGCCCCAGGCCTCCATCCGCACAACCTGCAGATGCCACCGTTACGCCGCTTTCCCTCCCCACCACCTACCCGACCGTCCTTTCCCCACAGTGTTGTCTTCACCACACTCTACGTACTAGACACCCTGGCATTGGTGGCCAGGCCATGCCACCCCACCTGCACCCAGACATGTTTGACAGAAAGAAGAGGGGAAAGAAGGGAGGAGGCGGAGATTAGAGGGAGGCTGGGCGCCTGAGGGAGGAGTGAGGAGTGAGGTCTTCTAGCCGCCACTTAGGACAGTCCCTTGTCAGGACTTTCCCCCACCAGCCGACTCACCTCACCCACCGTGTCCACCATCCATGCCCCTGCACTGACCAGGTCCCTGCCGTAAGCCCCAGTCAGCGAACCCGAGCCCACTGCCTGGCACCGTCTCCCTGTGCTGACTGCAAAGTTCGCCTCTGCTCATAGCTTCAGAGCCTCCCACACCGCGCTCAGGCGCTCGCCCCCCCACCCCGTTCCTCCTGTCGCTCTGCTCTTGCCTCTCTGCTTCTTGCTCTGAGCCCACCCTCTGCCCACCCGTCCCTGATCCTTTAGCTCTGTTTTAGCACAGTTAGGCCAGTCAGGTCTGCGTGGTGTCCTTCCTGAGCACATCTTATTTTGCTGGCATTTCCCAGACCACGTACATGAGGAAGCTCACGAAAGAGACTAACGTCCTCTTAGGAGAGGGCCGTGTGGTTCTCCTGTGATAACAGAGCGTGGAAAACCAAGGCTGCAGGGTCACTTAGCAGACTCTCCACTGCACCACACGGAAGAGTACGTCCAGCAGAGGATCCTCCTCTCTGCAACTATGCTGTCCCTTGGCCCCGCCTCCTCTCCCCGGCAATTTGTTCTTCAAGGACCTGACGTAGTATAGCTGGTCCCCACAAGGAAGAGACTTCACCCTGGAGCCCTTGTTCTGTACTGTGCCCCACAAGGCCGAGGCCATGGGCCTCCGGCAGCTGCAGCAGCTCCTCCCAGCTGCCCCGCAGTGCCAGGAGAAGGCGGAGCTCTTGGCACACGAAGTGCCCAGCAGTGGGCTCTGGCTCTCTGGGGACCCCAGTGTGAGAGCTGCGCTGGGTTCCCGACCATTTACCCTAGGAACAAGCTCGCTCTCCCGCAGTAGCATTAGTGACTCTCCTCACCCCAGAACGTGTTTCCCGTCTGGAGGATTCTAAGCCACCTGCTTCCTCCTCTTCTCTCTCCTTTGTGGTCTCCGAGCCCATTGCACTCTGCCCTCCTCCTTTGCCCTTGGGCCGGAGCTGCATCCTTGATCCCCCTTGTTCTTCAGCTCCCAACTTCCTGGGCTGAGCAGCCCCAGGGCTCTCTGGCTCTCCAGCAGCCTCCTGGACCCTCCTGTAAGTAAGCTACTGAATTATGCATACATTTTCAGTGATGCTGGTCCCCTAGAGGCCTCTGACACAGGAGAAAAACATCTTCATTTATCTACCACCATCATGGGTCCCTTCTAACCCCGCACCCTCCTGCCTCACGTCCCTCTCCCCGCCCTGCAAGTCCCATGGACCAGACGCGCCCATGCTTCTCAAGCTTTGTTCTCCAGTACCTCGGTGCCTTTGCACTGGTCTTTAATTTCCAACCTGAAGCGTCTTCTCCGCACTTGCCCCTGCCCTTCCGTCATGACCTGTCACTCCTCCCTGCCTGACTCTCACGCGTTGGTCATAGTCTTAGAAGCTGCCTGGAACTCCGTCTTCCTCTTTGCCGGCCAATCCTCCGCGCTCTCACCCTGGCCAAACAGGTCTCTACTGCAGTGGCTGCAGAATGCTTGTCTATTGCAGTCAAAGGTGGCAGTGGCCTTGAGACACAGGACAACTAACACTGGTCTTCAGCAGGGTGACAACTTCAGAGGCTTGTCTTGTCTGCCCTCTTTACATGCTAGGTAGACAGACAGACAGAGATAGAGAGATGATAGATAAATATAGAGATACAGGAGGTAGATAGATAATAGAGAGACAGAGAATAAACTAGACAGATGGATTTATAGATAATAGCTAAGCTAAGCCTTTCACTAAGAACAGAGTTTCTTCCTGGGAGGTGGGGCAGGCTGTGGCATTAGCGAGCAGCCTCACTCGCTGTAGAGGGCAGACATCCCATGGTCTTCCGGGCACGTCTTCCAGCATGACTCAGCGGAAAGTGGGAGCTAACATTGGTAAGTGTGTGCACGTGAGTGCATGCATGTGTGCGTGTATATACGGTGTGGTGTTGGGTGGAACTGGCCAGGAGCTGGGGAAGTGGACCTAGGATCAGAATCTACTTCTAGATGTGGGTCAGGGGCCCCTGCCAGCATTTCCCCCTTTCCCCAGAATACCCACATCTCCCCATGGGAGAGCCCCCATCTGGGTGTTCTGCCAGAGATGTGGTTTTCTTTGAAGAAGGAGAAGGGTAAAAAGTGGAGCAGAGAGCTTTGAACTTGGCTTCCTGCTCATCTTCCCGGGACCCTGTCTAACCTCTTCAGGGATCCGGACTCCAGGCCAGCTAATGCCGGGGCTCACAAAGAACACAGCGAGAAGCCCGATCAGTGGCTGGAGGCCTGTGGGAGGCAGATGGAAGTCTGCGGCACACTAGGGTGGGGCTTCCGAGTGTGCTTGCACCAACACACGCCCACTTGCTCCCAAACAGAAACCAGGCTCTGTAGTCTCCCAAATGCCCACAGCAGTGACATCAGAAGAGACAGTGCCACACACTCTCAGCCGCATCATCTGAGGATCTACGTAAACCGAGTTTGTGTTCATGTAGCTCTGTGATCTCTGAAAGGGTCACTTGTAACGTCTTCCAGTCAGTATTTCTCTTCTTCAGCCCGAGGAACTGAAATGAAACACATGAGACCTATTTTTGATGTGGTTGGAATAGAGGACCTCAGTTAAGTGAGACAAGGCAGGCGCAGAGAGACAAACTCCTCAGGGCCTCATGGGCTTGTGGAAACTAAACAAGTTAATCACATCAAAGTGAGGAGAAAAAGTCACTGGGGCTGAGGAGTGGTGGATGAGACGCACGGATGCACTCGGCTGGGAGGGACAAGTTCCAGTGTTCTGTGGTGCTGGGCAGCAAAGTCCGCAGTGACCTACTACACAGTAAAACTGTGGACTGCCAGCCACTTGTCCTGTGGTATTCCTCAAGATGAACAAACGTTTCGGCTAAAGTTTAACTTGATAAATGGGCAGTGTCTTGCCATACGAATAGTACATGATGCCGAATGTCACGTGGTCACAACTGGGCCAGCGGTTTCTCTCTCTCCCTTCCTCCTCCCTCTCTACCCCCACCCCCTTTGTGACAAGGGATTGTGGGTGACCATCTCCAACAGCAAGAGGCTATAGCGGAGATCTCCTCTGCAGAGGAGGAGGAGGAAAAGGAGGAGGAATCCCTCACTTCTAACGAGATTAGGGAGATGTGGGAAGTGTGGAAACTGCCAAACTTTGTAGGAAAGCACCCCTTGAGTAAGGTTGTGGCTGTGCAAGCAGCAAATCTGCTTAACACCGATGCAGTGTCCTTCAGGGAAACCCTCAAAAGGAGGTCAAAGCAGGGGTCATTGGTCAGGTTCCTTCAGAAAGTTTCACAACAGCCAGAAGTTTCCACTGAGCCAATAGAAGGAGTGATTCCATTAGTGACAGTGAAAGTCACGCTGCACAGTGACCCTCCTTTCTCCCCTGTGTCCCTCACACCAGCCATGAAGTTTCTCAAAGGTAAATGCAGGTTAATGTGTTTATTTTTCTTTATAGTTTGTACTTTATCATTTTATATGAAATTACAAGATAGTAATCTTTTTCACGTGAGTATTTTTGGATTGTGGAATGAATCATCTGAGTCTCCATTGTTTCTTCTGGGGAAATTTGCTTTGATATACAAGTGTTTCAGATACAATCATGTTTCTGGAGTGAATTATGCTCACAAACCAAGGCTTCACTGTACTCAGAATAACTCAAGGAGAAGAACACATCCACGTGCCTGCGTGAGGAGATGGAAATGTAATCACCCCTGTGTGACCGTCACATATTGTATGGAGGCTCTGAATTATCATGCTGTATCCAATAAATACTGTACTGTACATACAGTATGTTAATAAAAATACATAGCATAAACACATTCAAGTTATGTATTTTAAATGTATTTTTGAGAATATATATACCTAAAATCAAACAGATTCGGGGATATGCATACACTGTGAATGATTCTAACACCCTCGGAGTTCCCGGCCTGCTCAGTCAGACTCGCTGCTGTTTCTTCCGAGCTGCTGCCTCTGTTCCGCGGTAGGGTCTCACCCTCCGGGCTGACCTCACCACCCACTAATGCAAAGCCCCGCCGGAGGACACAGGAGCCCACTGCAGGTTCAGAGCCCCAGCTCTGCCACAAGCGGTGCCAGAAGCCATGGACACGGTGGGGGACGAGGTCATGGGCTCACTGCTCCCCCAAGTGGGAACAGTCCCTGCGGCTGGGTGTCACTGCGGGAAGCCGCCACCCTCACAGGGTCTGACAGCAGTGAGTTCTGGGAACCCAGTCACTCTGGGAACCCAGAACATTTTTCCCTCCAAGGAACATCTGAAAACATTTTACTTGTCGGCTGCAAACTGTGTGCCCGGCCAGCCCTCTCCACTCCCCTTCCCACCCTCGTAACAGAATAATGGCCTAAATGGAAAACGCCCAGAGTGAAAGGACAGGCTTTCTGACCGCGGCCACCAAGTGAGGCAGGAGAGGGTGAGACCACAGCCCTGTGATGCCTGCCTAGGGTCCTGATCTGATCGTGGCCCACACGAGGTCCTGCGCCTCCTCAGATCGCTGCACCCTTCTCTCCAGCTTGGATTCCCTTAGAGCTGGTCACTCACATCCAGCTCTGACCCTCCGCAAGCTCTGTGCACTGCCTGCATGTCCACTACCCCCAGGTTTTCATTGCAGGTAAGCAGATGACTAAACAATAGACGTCAGCACAGTGAGAACTTCTCAGGAGCCCAGATAACAGGCTGGGTGGGGAGGAGCCTTGACCGCCCTTAGCTCGGTGTTCCTGGTGTTGGGCCTCTGTGCTGGGCCATCGATTGAGGCAAGTTCAGTTTCCTCAGCCTGCACGTGGAGCCACACAGCCACCCTGAAAGGCCTGGCAGCTCTCCATCCTCAGCCAGGAGCTGCTCCTGGCTCTCTGTTCTGAGGGCTCCAGCAGCTCCTGGGGCCCCAGCTCTGCAGCCTGCAGGTGGCCCCCATGACCCATCCCGCCTCTGGTCCTATAGGTCAAGCTATCCGACCCCTCTGCTAAGCAGACACACACTCCATTGTTCTGCTCCTCTCGGGTCCCTGACGGAAGCGTGCTGCTTCCCACACCACCTGCTCAGATCCCTGAGTCAGAGCACAGGTGAGGTTTCACCTCACCTCCGGTTCTCAGGTGCCTCCCTGCAGATGTCCCCTGAAGAGCCACCAGCCAAGATGCCTGGTTTAAGCATCAGCCGCAGGGAGCTGGGAAAAGCACTTCTGCTGGACGAGGTGTCACTCCTGTACCAAGAGCCCACAGCACCTTCCCAGCCTCCTCCGATCTGCAGCTAAACCTGCCACCTGGGACCCTCTGCAAGTGGCAGGGACCTTTCAGACCATGAGGACTGGTTAAATCCGCTTCACTGAAGGGCTATTGACTCCTCTTCCCTGCCAGGCAGAGTTTTTCTCATGGAGACGACAGTTCACTGCACTGGACAGGGGGTGCAGAAGGATCAACACAAGCCCTTTCCAAGCTATAAAACCAATTCTAAGGACAGCTGACTGACGCCAGTGGAGGCCACAATCGGTGTTCATCTAGTAATGCAGACTGTCCTGTTTAGGTTGCTGTCTGCTTACAGGACAGGGCAGTAATGAGTTCCTCCAGCCCCCTCTGTCCGGGAGTGGGTGGGTGTTGGATCTGTGGGGCCCTCGGCCTTTCCATCCCACCCTTCCCTGTGCAAGACAGGGCCCAGAGCATGCACGACACACAGCCTAGAGCTCAACATGGTACCAAGGTAGCCTTCCGTAAGTTCTCCCGTAGTTTAAAATGCACACATTTCTCAAGGGTTTAAAACACACACATTCCCAGACTTCATGGGTTTTCTCTTGTCTCTCTGTTACTCCAGAGACAGAGCCAGGGATTTCGATGGGCTTCATAGCAACTGAGACCACATAGTGTCCTTCACTTCCAGGATCCCAGCAGCCCCAGACCTGAACAAACTGGGGCCAACATTTGAGGCCAGTTAGTCACTTGGAGATTCTTTGGTCTTTTCTAGACCACAATGTCATCCACAAATAAAGAAAATTTTGTTTCTTTTTTGTAATCTTTGTGTATTTTTCTTTTCCTTGCCTTATGGTGACACCCAGAACCTCAAATAAAATCCTGAATAATGCAGTGAGCACACACACGGTCGCTATCCCGGAGTGGAGGGAGGAGGCAGGTGTTCCTTTGTCTGCACTGGACAGGCGTCAGCTGCTTCTAAGAGAGTCTCCTTGTAGATTAAGGAAATTGCCTGTATCCCTAGCTTTCTGTTTTCTTTTTTATAAGTCATGGATTGAAGTTAATTTCACCCAATTCTTTGTCTATCCAGACCTGTTGGGTGGCCAACAGAGATTTTTGTGGCTGAGGTGCCAAGGTTAAAGAACATCAGCAACAACAGCAGGCTGCGTGGAGCCCAAGAGCAAGAGCCAGGGCCGCCTGTGTCTTCATTGTACAATTCTTATACAGGTTGTTAGCACACGTTTACATTCTTACATAGTGCTGTAGCCCGCGCAGGTGTGTCTACCTGTGCTAAGTCATGGTTACATAACTGTATCTGCTGTGTGCCTGTTCTAGACAAGGTCTTGTGTCCTTAGGTAACCTTAGACACCTCTGAGCTTTGAAGCAGTCTGAGTGGTTCTGCACAGTCTGCATGGATCGAGATGATCACTTGGCTCTTCTTCCTCAGTGTGCTGGGTTAGTTTGGGAGTTGATGGATGGACTGACGGGTTTTGGACCAGTCTGTTACGCCCAGATGTCTCACACTTACTCATGGTGTGCAACCCTTTTTATATAATGCTGGAATTGATTTGCTAACATTTTATTAAGGATTTTCGCATCTATACTCATAAGAAATATTGATCTCTTATTTTCTTTTCTTGTGCTGCTTCTGGCTTTGGTACCAGAGAAACAGTCTCATGGGAAGTTAGCAAATGCGCCATCTTCGATTCTCTGCAGGAATTCACTGGGTTTTAGTGTTTCTTCCTTGCATGTTTGATGGTATTCACCCATGAAGTTCTTTGAGCCTATGATTGTCTTTGTGGTAAATATACAAGCTATAAGTTCAGTTTCATTGATATACATAGGACTACTCAACTTATGAATTTCTTCTTGAGAACACTTTGGTAAAATTTCTGTATTTCACAAAATTTGTTCATTTCACCTAAGTTATTATTTATGGACATAGAGCTATTCATAGAATTCCTGTCATGTCTATGTCTGTGGGTCCAGTAGTGATTGATGCCTTCTCTTCTATTCCTGAGGCTGGTTACTTCTCTTTTCCAGGGTAGAGGTTTATTCTTTTCATTTTTTTAACTTCTCACAAAACAAGCACTTGGTTCACTGATTTTTTTCTATCACTTTCCACTTCTAATTTCATTAATTTGTCCCTAACATTCTACTACTTTCAGGTGACAGTTTTTTCTAGTTTCTTAAGGTGAAAGCTTAGACCATTTCTGGGTACCTTTCTTGCCTTCACAGAAGTGCAGCACAGATTTCTAACTGTGCATCACATTAGCCATGTCTCTCAAATTTTGTTATGTTGTTTTTTCATTTTCATTCAGTTCAAAATATTTTCTGGGCCAGGGAGGCAGCTCAGCAGTACAGCACTTGCCAGTCAAGCAAGAGGCCCTGGATGTGATTCCTGGTGCCAAAAAATAAAATCAAATCTCAAAATATTTTCTGATTTCTCTCATAACTTCATTGATCCATATTATTTAGACTTTTTTTAGTTTCTAAATCAGTATAGACTGTTTTGTTACTGATTTCTAGTTCAATTCCATTGAGGGCATGAGAATATATTTTTAAAATTTCAATTCCTTTAAATTCCTTGAGATGTTTCATGATCAGATTATTAATTAGAGTAATTTTTTCACAGTTATATGAAAATAATGAATATGGAGAGTTCCAGGTGGATGAAGTGGAATTTTGTGTAAACATCGGTTGGGCTGGTTGACAAGAATGTTCGGGCTCTCTACCGTATTTCAGTCGCCACCGACTGCTCAGCCGTTGAGAAGGAGCGTGGGGGATTCCAGGCAGAGTTATGGGTATGTCTGTTTCCCTCACACATGCACACTGGAGTTCTGCCGCTCAACGCACACATATTTAGGGTTACTTTGCCTTCTTTGCAAGTCCCTGCAGACGAGGCAACAACTCTCACTGTTTGCAGTAATATTTCTTGTTCTGAAAGCTACTTGGTTTCATATTAATACAACTGCTTTACTTTCCTTTGGTTTAGTGTATGTAGAAATGTATCATTTTACTTTTAATACTTCTATGTATATTTCAAGTGCATCTCTTATAAATAGCATTATTTATCCAGTATGATTTATAATAGTGGTATCAAGATAATTTGTACTATTAATGTGATTATTAACATCTTTGTTTCATCTGTTTTTAGTTCTTTTCATTGTTCTGTCTAATTTTAGGTTATTTTTTACAATTTCATTTTACCACAATGATTGGCTTACTACTCATTTCTCTTTTTAAAATCTTTTAATGGTTGCTTTAGGGAATACAGTATGTAGCTTTAATGAAGTCAACATATTTTCAAGTAATAATGCGCTCATTTCTATTTACTAGAAGAAATTTACAACGTCTTCCCAGTTGTCATGGGGGGCTGTAGTAGGGAGGAGGAAGCATAAAGGCCACTGAGCTCTGTTAAAGTTTAATAGAGATTTGCTATGGGCTCCTAGAGGTGGTTTACTCCACGGCTGCTTCTGCTTTTGCAGATTAGATTTCTGCAATCAGAAAGACCAAGACAAAGAAACCAAGCTCTGGAAAGTCTCTTTGACATAAAAGTCACACACTTCCCCTTTATTTAATCCTTAAACCTAGACTACTTGTCCATAACCCCCTACCCATAATCACATCCTGTGCCTATGAACATGGAAAACCAGAAGAAGCCAAAGGGAGGGCCAAGGACATCCAGGGAGCCAGTCAGTTTCCAGGAGGCTGCACAGGACAAGGATCTCAAGAACGGGAGCATCAGACAAGAAATCCCCCCTGGTGCAGAGAAGCTGGCTCACGTTCTCTCCCTCCCCCTCCTTCCCTCCCTCCAGCTCTCTCTGCCCCTTCCCCACCTTCAAGTAAACCCTCTGCTTTTATTTCAGACTCTGCTTCTTTAGTCTTCTCCCGAAGCTGGCTCTAGGATCCGGGAGCTGCAGCACGGTGAGGCGGGACTCGGCGCGGTGCTCCCTCCCCAGACGTTGCACAGTGGGGAGCATTTATTTTCCTACTTAGAATTCCCACAGCAAGATGCTGGCACTTTTGCCTTCGACAGCTAACCATGTTCTACAATGATCAGAAATGAGAAGCAAAATGACTTTTACATTTATCTGCATTTTTACTATTATTTCTTTGTGCATTAGAAGTAAGTTTTCCTTGATATCACATCCCTTTTTTCCTGATAAAGATTTCTTTGATGACAGTTTTGCTAGCACAAGACTTCTGATGGTAAATTCCCTTGGCTTTTGTTTGATTGTATGTATGTGTGAGTGTGTGTATATATATATATATATATATATATATATATATATATATATATAAAATATATATAATATATAATACATAAAATATATATAAAATTATTAAATTCCATTAAAGTAAGTCAGACCCTAACTTTTGGGGGATTTTGTTATGGCTGCTGCTGCTGCTGCTGTGTTTATTTGTTTGCTTTGGGGCTTTTTGAGACAGGGTCTCACTATGCAGCCCACACTGGCCTTGAATTCACTGCAATCCTCTGGCCTCAGCCTCCCAAATGCTGGGGGTGTAGGCATGCGTGTGCCACCACACCTAGCAGACTTTTAACTCAGATCTCAAAGATGGAAATCCCACGTCTGATCATGGCAGATTAGATTAAAAGAGAGAGAGAGAGAAGGCATTTTAAATATTACTTTAAAACAGTCACATCATACAGGCCACTCTCCAAGTGAAGAAGGCAGAGTGAGTGGATACCTCTGCACTGAGGGCCACTTTCGCCCTGCCGAGTTTTCTAGTTGTAGAAAGGAATGTGAGAAACCTGGAAAAGTTTTCATTCCATTCCATGGGGAACACACAGTAAGAGCTGTGTCCCGCCAGTGAAGAGGAGCCCTTGCGAATCTCACCATGTTAAAGTTGAGACCCAAAGAGCCACATCTCAGGAAAAAGCAGTGAGCCAAAACAGAAAAAGGCCTTGTAGTAGATATTAGTCACAAAAGGTTAGTCACAAGGTGGCCTGGATCCTCACCAGTGAGGGAAGAGGGAGATGGTTCAGGTGCAGGGAGAAGCTGGGCCATGATGTAATAATCTCAACAAAGCCTGAGCATCTCAGAGGGGATGCGGTGGTGAGTAATGTCAAGACGCTTTCCTTCAGCAGCGGACAGTGCGGGGAGGACCCAAGCTGGGGACTGACTGCAAGCATCGTTTCTGACAACTTGGAAAGAAACTTCAGACCAGAAGCCATGGGGAATGGGAGAGAACCAAGAAGCCAAACCACACCTTCCTGTGAGCCAGCTGATGTGCAGGCTGGAGACAAGAAGAGCAGCACCACCTTCCCTGCTCCCCCGTAAGCACCTGGCTGATTTGGAGGAACTCAGGCTGAGATGATAGCAACTGAAGTGTAAACAAAATAATAACTTCATGCTTGTATGTCTGATTGACTTTTCAGACCTAAAGCTGGTAGTCTGAGCATCTATTTGGAGGATAACAATATGCATTATAGCAACTGTGGGGAATTTCCTTCTGTCCTGTTTTTGAATCCCAATGTTTTGTTCCATTTTATTGTTTTGTTTTATTCCTATATCTGGTAACCTGCATAATTATCTTGAAGATAACAATATGCAATGTAACAACCATTATTAAATTCCTATCATCTTTTTTTTGAAAACATATACCGCTATTGTTTTTTTTGGTTTGACTGCTTATTGATTTTTCTGGGTTTTTTTCTCTTTAAAATTAAAAAAAAGAAATTGGAGACCATCCTTGGTCAAGAAGAATGCAGATTTGACAGTGTAACCCAGGAACCACGCTGGCAACAGAAGCCCAGCTAAGAACCGTCTCTGGCTCTCGTGAGATTACGCCGTTTGCATGCCCCTAGACTGCATGCCTGTGGAAATCAAACTGTGGGGAGTGACTGACGCTGGAGATGGATCACACACGAGGGGTTAAAGCAAGGCCAGCCTGCGAACACAGAGAACCGAGACAAGCCACATACACGAGCTGTCCCAACTCTGAGAACTCGAAGTGCCCAGGAGATCTGGGCAAACAAGTTGTTAGGCAGAGGGGCTGAAATTGACGTCACCCTCCCAAATGCATAAATAAGCACAGGCAGTGGTGAAGCATTTCCTTCCCCCTTCCAGAGCGACAGCTCCACTGGACCCCTGTGTCTCATCTCCACTCCTACACCTTCTCATCACCCTTCACATCCTCATCCCAGGGAGCCTGGGAGCCGTGTGGGTCACACTTCAACTGTGTATTTTCTCTGTAGTAAAATAATGATATCAATAAACTAAAATTACCTATAATTTGTTTATATATAGTGATTTAAGAAATCAAAAATAATCAAGCATGTTAGTAGACAAGTCCATATGACTGAAAACCAAGAGAAACAAAATATAAACACAGATCCACAAGGATACAGATAAGTACTATATCCAACACAGACTTTCAGATAACTATGCTTACTTATAACTATGCTTAATTATTGCTACTGTCCTACTAGCCTGTTTTGAAACTTATTATTTTACCCTTTCTTCTTAAAATTAAAAAAAAATTTTAAATGAGAAAAAACGTATTTTCAAAGAATGAAGTTATGACAAAGAATCTCAGAATACACTTAAAACTAAAAAAAAAAAATGTTAAATAATAACTCCAAAACTGAAACATAGTAACTGAAATTACGGGCTTAAATAAAAGTTTAAATACAACTGAAGAAAGAATTAAAGGTCTACAAAACAAAACAAAACAAAAAAATTCAACTAATGCATATTAGGAGGCAAAAATATACAAAATATAAATAAGTGAGAAAGAGCTATATGGGATCCAGGGACAGGAGAATCCCAGAGAGCAGAGAATGCAATAAAATCATATTTGGGGATAATGGCTGCGTATTTTCCGAATCTTGTGAAAGAACTCAAACCATAAATTCAATAAGCAGGACAAACACTAGGGATGACGAAAACAAGGAAAATCTCACCAGGCAGATCACAGCAAATTACCGCGGAGGCGGGGGTAGACAGTGACAGATGTATAAAGGACACCAAGGAAGAGACGTATTGCTTCCACAGGAATGACAAGATTTATGGCCGACTTCTTAGCGGAAACCATGCAAGCCACAAAAAACAATGCCAGGCCATCTTCAAAGGCTTAAAGAAAATAAGTGCCAAGCTAGAATTCCGCCTCCCTCAGGACCGTGCTCTAAAAAGGAAGGTAAACGAAATTAGAGCTGCAGCTTTCAAAAGTGCCTGGATCACAAGGGCTCTTCGGATTCATCACTGGAATATTATCCAAAATGCAGGCAGCAGGGTCCTGCAGCTAAAGGAACAGGTACACGGGTGACCGTGGGACTATATCCTGTCCCTGGCCCCTTCTTCCCTGACTCGCTTGCCTTTGCTTCTGTGACGGGATTTCCTAGACAGAAGAGTTAGGATCCTATTTGGCAGCAAGGACAGTGGCCCCAAAATGCTGTCCAGAAGCCCAAAATGGAGTTGGCTGGGGCGAGACCCCAGGGATCTTACAAGAACATTTGCCAGGCGTCCTTCGGCTTTCTGAGACCCCACCTCCATCCCGGCCACAGCACGGTCAGGCAGGCCACTGGCTCAAGGGCGCGTGGCTCTGCCTGGGCACTGCGTGAACACTGCAGGGTTTGGCCCTGAGAAGTACACAGCCTGCCATGGGGAGGGACTACACCACTTACCACTGCCCTTCAAGAGCTGCAGACACAGCCCTGGTGGGGACACACCTTGAGCCTGCTCCTGGCCGGCTTTGCTCCCTTGCCCTGCCTTTCACTTCCTGGCCATTATATCTTTTAAATAAATCTGTGTGTCTCTGTCCGTGGTTTCACTCTTCATCACCAAGGGACACAGCCCCAGCACTCTGATGACACTTCCCGACTGCCCGAGGATAGCAGAGCTGCCCACTGCACCCCCTGCCTTCGTGTTTCTGCCTCACCACGGCCTGTGACAGAGCCGCTGACCACGCGCTGAACCCCTGGAAAACGTGAGCCAAAAGCAATCTTTCCTCCTTGGGTTTATTATTCTCAGGTATTTTGCTACAGTGATGATGAACTGACCAACACACACACTGAAAAGTTCGTCACCAGTGGACTTTGCTAGAGGAAATACAAAAAGAATTCTTTAGAAAGAAGGATAATATTCTTAGACAGAGTCAGAAGATTTAGTAACATGCATAATAAAAGAAAGAAAATGATGTGTGCTAACCTAAATAAATACTGCATTAGACAGTAATAATGAAGCCTATGAAGTTTTAAATATAATGAGAATTAAAAATACATGAAAGCAACAGTTTATCAATGTGGAAGAAAATAAATGAAGCTAAAATCTTTTCTAGTTCTTGAATTGTCCAGGAAAAAGTAAAAGTACTAATTTATTTTTAACCTTAAGTAAAGGACCCATGTTATAACATATTAATCATTTTCAAAATAAGTAGGAAGTTAATTATTCTCAGAGGACAAAGATAGAATCACTCCACATTTATTAATTGCACAAAGATAATAGCTAATAGAGATCCAGTCATGAAAATGGTGTAAAATAGCAGGAATCTGGAGATGCAGAAGACGCACCAGCAGCCCGTTGGGAACTTCAGAGGCAGTGAAAGCATACTTTGCTTCTTGGTCTGAGGTATGCCTTTAAATTGTGCCATTTAACCACTCGCCTTGTCCCCCTGTCCCCAAGCTTCCTCGTTTTGCGTATCTCAACACACAGAAGGCACTGGAGGGTGAGGAAGGGAAATCACTGAAGCACCAGGCTGGCAGGGGCCGAATTGTGTCCCTGACCAAAACCATACAACACCTAAATCCTAATCCAATATTAAGTCAAAGTGAGGTCACAGGGCTGGGAGTGCAGAGGTGCTGATCCAATGTGCCTAGTGCCTTTCTAAGAAGATTAGGACAGGGACACACACTGAGGAGGCACGAACACAGTCATGGAGAAGGTAACCACACAGGAGCCAAGGAGACAGGCCACAGAAGAAAACGGTCCTTTTGACATTTTAATCTCCAATTTATAATCCCCAGCAGTGTGAGGAAGTAAATTTGCTCATTTAAGCCGCACACTCAGTAGGACCTGCTGCTGCAGCTCTGGAGTCAAACACGCTGAGTGGCTTCCACCACCCCAGCCAGTGACCAGCAAGGCTGCTCCTTCTGGTCTCGGAGCCTGCATCTCTTCCTGCTCACATTTCCCTCCTTCCTCCTGCTCAGGCAGAGCCAGGACCCGCACCACCTGCGCCCCAGGCTGTGTCTCTCCACAGGTAGCCTCATGCCCGGCACGCTCTGCTTACACCATCTTCAGCCCCCACGGCCCTCCAAACATCAGATTCAGTTTATCACTGGGGTATGATGAAGCCTTTGCTAAAAAAGGTTTATTAAAGAGGAAAAACTCAAAGAGAGAGCCCAGCACAGCCAAGACCCTTTCAAGCATCACTGTACCCACAGCTCTTCTCTATTTGAGCAACAACTCTCTCTTCTGCATTCGTCTTTGCTATAAACGTTTTTATAATCATGCTTTTATAACACCTAAATATATAAACAGACATCTCCTCAACCCCAGCTTTTATACTGCCCTTTTCTCCCCAGGAGCCATCCTGGTCCCGGAGCCTGTGGGACTATCGTTTGTCCTTGTGACTTTACCATCCATATCTTCCTCCCCATCACGCAGAAGCCCTTAAGAATGGTGCTGAGAACTGCTGTCTTTGCATGGGGCTCCAGACCAGCGATCAAGACCCTGTCCCCCCAGGACTAGCGCTGGATTCCATATTACGTGAACATACACCAGCAAGCAGAGATGGCCTCTGTTAGGATGTGTGAGGACCCAGAGTTCACCACAATGGACAGTCAGCCTTGGCAAGAAGTCAGAGTTAGCCACAGCAGGTTAGTACCACGCCCACAGGAATTCATGCACACGGAATGTCCCCCAGAGGGAACACAGGGAGAACAACCCACCTCCAACAGCGTGACACAGCAGGGACAGCGTGCTCTGCAGATCCCAGCAAATTCTACTTTCTACTTCCAATTAAGCTAGCTGCTCTTCCTCAGTTTGCGATTATGTGAGAGAATGTAGCTGATACTGCCAAAATTTTTTCTTTTGTTGTAGACTGAAAAATTAATTTATTAGATATAAAGTAATGTTACATGGAATAATTAAATCAAGCTAAGCCCATCCCAAATAGTTGTCTTGTGGTGAGTGCTGCTGATACTCGATTTTTGCATATCACAGATCTGGCTGGAGCCCCATTAGCCCACCGGCTCCCTGATGCCCCGACACAGAACCACATGGGGCAGAGATTAGTGGGCACTGCTTGCCGTCCCAGGCCAAGCTCCTGCCTAATGGATACAGATTGCTCTTGCTGTTCAAGGCTCACTCTGCATTTTTCAATGTTTTCTGTGTTTAGAGCCAAGGGACAGCTGTTCACAGCCAACCGCTTCATTATCACCAGATGTCCCGGTAGCGAAGCCCAGGACTCTGGCCGGCAAGGGATGAGAGGGACGCGTGCCCTACAACAGTTTCTCTCCAACCCTTGTGCACTGACTCACCTTCCTCAGAGCCACTGCAGGACGGGGGTGTGGAGACAGACTGTGGGGTGCAGTTCACCAGGAGTTCTGTACGGGGCGAATGGGCGAAGGGCAATACCAAAGCCTTGGGCAACTCGGCAGGCTCTCATTTAGGTCAGAACAAGATCCCACCCCGGTGAGCATGCCTGCTGTCCGGGAGAGCCTCAGAGCGAGCAGCTTGAGCTCCACACTGTCCCCGAGGGGGAGCCTGGATTCCAGGTGAATCTACAGGAGGACCTGCGCTTGGAGGCATGAACTCCACCCAGGGGGCTGAATTCGCTTTCCACAAGCACGTTTCTTTTCCAGTTGTTACTTCCATGTGTCTTATTTGCACGACAGCCCAACCATCTTTTCTAAACTGATTCTAGAACCCTGAACGAGATTATGGCTCCAATTCAGGTTCTGTGGATGAAAGGATGCATAGATTTGTTTTGTTTCTGGGACTTAGATCAAAGCCAGCATCACCCACCTATGACTGCAAGAGGTTTTGGGGGGACATCAAGACACAAGGTAGAACACTCGTTCCACATATTAGAGAAGACTTTTGATACTTGATTTTCTGAGTTTGCCTTATTTTGCTTAACATAATGATCTCCGGTTCCATTCATTCTCCTGCAAATGGCAGGACTGTATTCTTTATGGGTGAATAATACTTCCTGGTCCATCCACATTCTCTTTATCCATTCATCTGATGACAGCAGTTAGGCTGATTCCACAGTTGGCCACATGGAATGTGCGGTGAGAAACATGGGGATGCAGGTATCTCCGTGGCATGCTGACTTTAATTCCTTCATAACTGTATAGAGGGCTGACCTAGCTAAGTCATATGGTGGGTCTAGTTGTATTCTGTGGTGGAGTCGCCATGCTGACTTCCTCAGTGGCCTTAACACTTTACATTCCCATCAACAGTGTAGAAGGGCTTCTCTTCCCCCACATCCCTGCCAGTGTGGGTTGCTTTTTGTGTCCCTGAAGTCAGCCAAAGCAATTCTGAGCCCAGAGTAATGCTAGAGGGATCATGATTTCAAAATACACTACCCAGGTGCCTGATTTCAAAGTGTACTATAATGCCATAGGAACTGAAGCAGCATGATACTGGCATAAGGACAGGCATGCAGGCCAGTGCATAGCACACTGGACCTGGAGATAAACTCATGCAAACACACCAAATAATCTGATCTCTCAATGAAGGTGCCAAAACCATGCACTGAAGAAGACAGCCTCTTTAACACATGGTGCTGGGGAAACTGGGATTTACATGTGAGAGCCTGAAACTAGGTCCCTGACTCCCACCTTGTAGAACAATCAACTCAGAATGCATAAAGTTTGAAATTTGAAACACTGAAGCCACCAGAATATAGAGAAAACACTCCATTCTTTTGACATTGTACTAAAAAATTCTAAGAACCAACCTATAAAGGGAAGCAAAATGTAACAAGGTTTCTCAGAGTCATAGTTAGCTAGAGGTTGAACCCCAGAGCTTCCATGTCCAAACTCATTATAATTATTTATCACCGGTGACACTAAAGAACAGCAATTTTCGCTCCTGGGTTTACATGGTGGAGACATTTCAGTTCTCAAATTCAGGAATGTTTAATCATATCAAGAAAGAATAATTCTATGGTCATAAATTAATAAATAAACTTAAATATGTGCTATTTGAGTCAAAATTTAAAAATTAAAGATGTTACTGGTAGGGAAATGGCAGTAGAATTTATGAATGCTGCTGTGATCGGTAAACAGCACCTACAATGTTTTGGGAACAGTGGTCACATCCCCAGGAAGAGGTCTGCAGTATGGACAGCTGTTATGGCTGGTATCTAGATGCCCCCTTGGAAACCTCACATGGTCACAGATGGGGCTTTGCAGAAGTCCCTAGGCCTAGGGTACGTGATACTGGATTAAGGGTGTATGATACTCAATTGGCCCACTGATTGGAATTAGCATGGTTCTGGGTGTGGCTGAGTGGATCTACTGAAGACAGAAGCCCCACTCTGCATGTGGACGACACCACCCCAAAAGGTTTATAGCGTGGATGAGATAAAAGACGGAAGTTGGCTGCTACCCCCTCTGCCTGCTCTGCCACAGACTGTTTCTCCTCTGCGGTGCCCTGCTGCCAAGCCACCCTGCCCTGAAGCTAGCTGTTATGGTCAGGGGTTGTGCAGAGGACAATTAGAATCAGGAGATAGAGTTTATAATAGTATTTTTATCACCCAGAGTTACCACAAGAAAGTGCAGGAAAACTATCCACAACACTAAAGACATAGAATGTTTAGCCAAGGGCCTGAATCCCACACAGCAATGTCCCACATGAGTCCAGATGAAGACCCAGAACCCATGACAATGCCTCCCACGAGTCCAACTGGAGGTCTAGAGCCCACAAGAAGGACTCACACCAGTTTTATGGATCTGTGCTGGGAAGGCCCAAAGGTCAGCGGTGGAACCTAGGAAGTCTATGCCAGCGGAGTGAAGGTGCTGGTAGGTTGAGGATTCTATGCTGAAGCCAAGAAGTCACACTCACAATAAAGACCAGGGCTCTCCTGAGAAGCACCACAGCCATCCTCAGTGACACGGAGGCCCCGAGCTCTTCTGATAATAAGCACAGTCGAGTACATGCCATGAAGCCAGCATGATGAGTTTATCCTGGAGACTAAGCGACACACGTCTTCCCCTCTGGAGCCAGGAAGCAATGTTCAGTGTGAGAACCAGAGCTCCAGGAGAACCAACGGCTCAAACAGCAACACACAGGAGAACCCACAATGCCTCAACACACCAACGCCTCAACGCACCTCCTTCTCCTCCACGTCTCCATTTATGCTGGCAACTTTCCCCAGGTGAGCCATCTACGCTCAGCACCATGCTAATGTAATCCAGCTGGCGTTAAGTTACCACCAGTTTTTAATCCATAACACCAGCTGACTATGAACTGGAACCCCCCTACACACTGTGAACTGAAATAAACCTTCCCCCTTTAACTTGTGGGTCCCAGCAACAAAAAAGTAACTAAGACAGCAGCCGTGCCATCGCACCTTGGTCTACACACTTGTGGAACACACACAAGACTCCACGTGCCAGGTTCTGATTTGTTTAACCTATCACAAGAAGAGGTCCCCAGAATACTTACCAGGATTGTCATCCTTCTCTGTGTCTCATTAAGAAGATACTTTAACTTAAAAGAACCTCTTCCTCAAAGGAGAAATTCTCTGGAAAAGAAAGGAAGGTCTTTTCCCTGGCTTCCCCTGGAGTGTCTACAACCAAGACTAACCAGTATAATTGGAGAACCACAAGAGATAAGAAGCTTTGCTTTGGGAACAAAAATATTTATGATGAAAAAATGTTTCAGATTTTTTTAAAAAAAGATTTCTACTTTAATGAAAAACTTCTATCCACATAAAAACAACCTCCAGGGGCCTTGTTGAAAACTGTTAAGATAAAATATATTCCACATCTCACTCTTCACAAAAAGGCTTATTATGTTCTCTCCCATTAACTTGGTCCTCAGGGCATTTCTGATGTCTGCAAAACATTTCCGGCTGGATGGTTTGCAATGCTGTCACCAAATGACTAAGGCTGGGAAGCAGTGCTGGAGGACCCAGATGAGGCGCCGAGGAGCCAGTGGTCTGAAGGCAAAGGTGGGTGCTTCCAGGTTCACCCTCCAGGGCAGAGGGCGGCCAGGTCTTCCTGGGGATATTCAGGGAGGGGCTCCAGCCTCCAGCGGATCCAGCCCAGCCCTCTCCCCGAGGAATACCACTGTGCCTGCATCCCTTCTCCATCATCCGACAGCACCCCTTCCCACAATGGCGAATAGCCTGCTCCCTAAAAATCAAGCTCCTCAGCCCCAGACAGCTCTGTCCCCTGAGCAGGGATCTGAGCGTCACCTGTTTCCTGCGTGACCACGACTTTCAGTGTGGCTGAAGGGACTGGATCTGAGCCTGTGGAGGAACGGGAAGGGTCGTGAGGCCATGGCTGAGAAGAAAGGCTGTGACTTGGGTCGGTCTCCTCTCCTGACCTGTGAGCCCTGACCTGCAAGGTGGCCCAGGCCACAGGTTCTAAGGGTCATTTCTGTGCACCCGGAAACAGCACAAGACCCCTGTAATTAGAAGCACATGCTGGGTCTTCCACAGATCCTCATTTTAAAGTCACCTCTTATGATTTATTAAAAGTACTACAAAACATATAAAACCAGGAAGAAAGAACAGCATTCACCATCTCACCACCTTGACACTTCAAGGGGAAAATCCAGGACAAGCTGGAAGCCTGGGCCTCTCAGCCTGGCGTGATGCTTCACCAGGTCCTGACCTGGGGCCACCACAGGGCAGGCGGAGGGGCTGCTGGTTGGGTGCCTCTGCACACAGGGCAGACAGAAACCCCTCCAAGTGCGAGATGCAGGAGGAAGCTGCTGGGGTCACTCATGCAGAGCTGAAGGACCCCAAAGTTGGGGTGCAGGGCAAGCCGGGCTCACGCCAAGGACTGAACTTAGGAGGCAGATACCCCAGACTGTGAGGTTCCCAGAGAGGCCTGGGTAGAGTTCGGGCTGAGACAGAGCCTGCCACAGACAACATCAGCGCTGTGGGGAAGGGGGGCGATGAGTGCTCCTTGGACAGCACGCACACACTTAGGCGTTGCCACCGTTTTGTGGGGTCCGGCCGTTGGTCTCGAGATACTTTTTAAATGGGAAGAGGAATAAGAGATGGTGGAATCGGGAAGGGAAGGGAGATGTAAAGAAAGAACTGAAAGAAAAGCCTGCAAGGGGACCAAGAGATGAAAGGAGCAGAGAGGAGCAGGAAGGGCAGGAGAGAGCAGGAATGAAGACACGTTCTGTACAGGGACCTGCTCCCCAGGATGCTGTGATCATTATGTACTGCAAACAACCGGTAGTAAAACAGTTATTAAGAATTTCTTTGCAAAACTTCAGCATCAGACGATCCCAGAATGCCTGGGGGGAAGGTCATGGCCACTGCTTCCCAGGACCCTGCCAGCCACAAGGACACCCCACTTCCCCACACCAAGACCCCTCAGTGAGGACCCAGGGGAGAGATGAGGACAGGAAGCCAAATGCATCTCGGAGAGACAGACAGGTGGGGACAGCTGGGACCAACAGGGCCCCTGCGCCTGCCTTGGTGAGGGAGACAGTTCGGGTGGCAGGCGGAGGGGACGCCTCTCCTGCCCTCCTTCCGTTCAGAGTGCTTCAGAGCTCACCCTCGGGCATAACGCTTTCTCCACCTTCCTGCTTCCTGCGTCAGCACAGATCCCCAGAAGGGCTAGACCAGATTTCAGTTTAATGTTTTCAAGCGTCTCCATCAGCACTGCCCACTGCTTCCCAGAGAAACTCGGTCCTCTGGACTCATCCAAGCAAGGCTGTGAAAGCAGCGGCTCCTCTCTGGCCCACTTTCTCAGAGGTCCTTTGTGAGTCCAGGAGAGCCACTGAGCGCTCACTGGCCATGCTTGGAGGCAGGGACGATGCTGCCTGGGTCATTGTGTCCTGAGTCCGCAGGCCTCGGTCGGACCACAGCCCAGGCACCTACCTCCAGGCACGCTGCCAGGCTCCGCGCGCTTCTTTCCCTCATATAAATGAGGATAATGATACCGAGTTGGTGGGTCACATGAGGACTGAACAAAACGGGTTCAGAGACCATGCGTTACCTAGTGCCTCGGAAACACACGCTAAATGCTCGCTGTTCCGTTTTGGTTTATAAATTCCTTCTTGCCCCGTCCATCTTCAGGCCCTGGCACTGGTGAATGGCCCAGTCCAGGCAATGTTCACTAAACCTTTGTGGAATAAAGACTGAAGGAGCATACGCACATATTTGAGCATACACTCAAAATGCCCTCGCCAGTGGGGCAGGAGGCACTCTCTGAGGTAAACCGCGTGAGTCCCTGAGGGACACAGCACAGGGTCAAGAGTGCCATGCCGAGACGGGGACAGAGCAGCTCGCTGGGGTGGCTGGTGGCCCTGAGCTCCTGGGGACAGAGGGCTGCCACAGTACACCAGAGTGAAAACTCAGAGACAGACAAGGGCAGCACATCAAGCACAGGAGCCAGGATCCCAGCAGTTTGGGAAGCTGAGACAGGAAGATGGCAAGTTCAAGTTCAGGCAATTTAGCAATATAATGCTGTCCTGTCTCAAAATTTTAAAAAATTTTAAAAGCATCGGGGATGTAGCTCAGAGCAAAGACCCAGGGTTCAATCCCCAGTGCAGGGGCAGCGGGGGGAGACTTCAAGGACAAGAACATGAGAAAGAATATTATTCCCAAGCTGATGTGGACTCAACACCATCTCTGTGCCCCCAGCTGACCCAGAATGGACTTGACCCTCAGTTCAGGCACTGTGTATGGCAACCCAGCCACATGGTGCCTCGGTGAGCAGCAGGCCGGTGCCTGAGAAGCCCCTCCTGGGGACCAGGAAGTGCCCCGTGTCATTCACTGTCACCTTGAGGAAGGTGGGAACATCCTCCCAGGGGAGCAGGGGCATCAACGGACCTCACAGAAGGAAGGGGGGATCCAGCCTTCCCAGAGCATAGACCCCAGGCCACCCCATCCCTCCTAGAAATCTCCTCCTCCTCCTCCTCTTCCTCCTCTTCTTCCTCCTTCTTCTCCTCCTCTTCTTCCTCCTCCTCTGGAGAGATTCATCCCTCAGCATCTCCACCTGTGCACTGGTGGAGGCCTGGGTGGCCACCACTGAGCTGTCAAAGCCACCAGGACAGATGGCTTCGTGGCAGGTGGGGCAGGCAGGGCCTCTGCTTCTACTCCAGCATCCCCCTGGGCAGAGTGGTGAGGCCTGCAGGGAACCTCCCTGTGGCCTGTCCCTAGACACCTCCCTCGGTCTGACACCACCTGGCCAGCGCAGTCTGAAATCGGAGGCCCGAGGCCAGACGCACTCTCACAGGCCTACTGGTCACTGGGGTGCAGGGTACTCTGATGCTGCTGCTACTGCTGTTTTCAGTTTGTTACCAATTTTTCGAGATTCTATCCCAACTTCCCTTGAACAGCCAGAAGGCATCCTGAGCCAGGGTCCTGCAGCAGCCAGAATCCAGCCAGTGGCCCCTGCGAACCAAGCAGAAGGTCCGTGTTCTGTAGCCCAGGACCTGACACCCCTACTGCATCAGGGACACCCATGCTTTGCCCAGAGTGGGGCCGCTGAGGGCCTAAGATCGCCCCCTCCCCAGGCCCAAAAGAGCCTCTGCGCTCCTGTGCCAGGGCCAGGCTCTGCCCCCAAGGCCTGGGGCCACTGCAGGGCAGAAATCTCACCAGCGCTTTCCCTCAGTTCCTCATCGCCAGGGGAACAACACAGGGTGGGGTCCCCTTATATAGTAAGAAAAGGGCTGGAAACTCAAGACTGAGCCATGGAGAATGAATTCTACTTGGGTAGCAGCAGGGGCCACCGACAAGAGACAAACAAAAGAAAGCCACTCTGTCTCTTAAGAAATTCGAGCAGGACACGCCTGCAAAAGCCAGCAATGCGCCCTCTGGAGTGGCTAACCAGCAGGACTGCGCTTGGAAATGCAGATTGGAGCTTGGACATCACCAAAGATGCGGACAGATGAGAGCTGGAGCTCCCGACAATGACTCAGTGACAGGCCCCAGTCGCCTGTCTCCCCGAGCCTCGCAGCTAGGCCCTCAGTGGTCCCACCTTGGATGAAGCAGTGGGTGCTCCTAAGGCCGGTGTCCACGTCAAGCTGCCGTGAGGTCCAGGCCTGCCACAGGCTCCCCCTCCTCAGCAGCACACGCCGAGGGCTCCAGGAAGCCTGGGCGAGGCTACAGAAGGCTCGGGTCTGCTGCCCAGGGAAACAGCCCAGGGCTCAGGTGAGTGGATCTGCAAGCAGCGCTGACCAAGGTAGATGGTCTTAGGCTGCTGTAAGTGCTCATGGGACCCCCTCCATCCAGGGGGTCACCTGGTGGGCGTGGCATTTCCACTCCCTGGGGACCAAATCTTCAATGTTGCCTTCTCTCCCTCTGACTTTGCTGGAATAAATGACAGTACTGAACATAACCACCCGCTGAGTTCTCTGAGCCACTCTGAGCTCAGCTGCACGGAACTTGGTGGCCCTGGGCAGGTGCAGTCGCACGATTTCCAGTGATGGCACCACCACAGTACTAGCACTGAGGTTGTCTCCCTAGGTTTCTGAAGAGACACCACTCTAGCCCCACGCTGGCTCCCGCCCGTTGCTCCCGGAGGGACCCACTGTGACCTTCTCCCTGCTCTGGCCCAGCCCGTTCCCCCTCCCTGCCATCATTGGACCCGCAGGGTAGCTGGAGCCAGCTCAGGTGGCGCTTGCCTCCTGGTCCTTGGTCTCCTCTGCAGGTGGCACTGCCCCTTCCAGGGTCCTCTATTTTCATGAGGAGACTTAGCACTGAATGCTGCTACCTAGAGAGCCCAGGGCTCATCCAGTGTCATTGTCATCATCATCTGGTGTTATGGATTAAAAACTGGTGGTCAACTTAAGGCCAGAGGAATTGAATTACCGTGCTGCTGAGCGTGGATGCTTCAAATGAGGAAACTTGCCAGCATAAATGGAGACCTGGAGGAGAAGGAGGTGCATTGATGCGTTGGTGCGTTGAGGCAGTGTGGGTTCTCCTGTGTGTTGCTGTTTGAGCCGTTGGTTCTTCTGGAGAAGCTCTGGTCCTCACATCCAGCATTGCTTCCTGGCTTCGGAGGGGAGGACATGTGTCGCTTGGTCTCCAGGATGGACTCGTCATGCTGGCTTCCTGGCATGTACTCCACTGTGCTTATTATCAGAGGTGCTCGGGGCCTCCGTGTCACTGAGCATGGCTGTGGTGCTTCTCAGGAGAGCCCTGGTCTTTATTGTGAGTGTGACTTCTCTGCTCCAGCATAGAACCCTCAGCCTACCAGCACAGCTCCTTCACCCTGCTGGCATAGACTTCCTAGGTTCCACCGCTGACCTTTGGGCCTTCCCAGCACAGATCCATAAAACTGGTGTGAGTCCTTCTTGTGGGCTCTAGACCTCCAGTTGGACTCGTGGGAGGCATTGTCATGGGTTCTGGGTCTTCATCTGGACTCATGTGGGACATTGCTGTGTGGGATTCAGGCCCTTGGCTAAACATTCTATGTCTTTAGTGTTGTGGATAGATTTCTTGCACTTTCTTGTGTTAACTCTGAGTGAGCATCATAAAAATATTATAAACTCCATGTTCTGATTCTAATTGTTCTGTGTACAACCCCTGACTACAGCATCTGGCTTTTTGACAAAAATAGAAGAGAAGGAAAAAAAAAAAAGGAAAGAAAGGAAAGGAAAGGAAAGGAAAGGAAAGGAAAGGAAAGGAAAGGAAAGGAAAAGAAAGCCTTGTTCTAAAGTTGGCAAAGTGTTCTACAAGACAATGTCTCCACCTTTGGTCATCAGCAGACAGCACATTTGACCCTGAACCTGAAAGAGTGAGAAGCAGCCCCAGTCCTAGTTATAGAGGAAAGCCCGGCTCCTCCCCACCCTGACCGGGGCCAGCCCTGTTTTGAAAGCTCAAAAAGACACCACCTCGCATGTAACTTTTGTAAGTCCAAAGTGCCCTGTAAATTTTTTCCTGGGCTCAAACTGGCCACACACAAAGTTTCCGTTAAGCCCCTTCTCTGCCTTCCGTCCCTGCATCTCCCCTGGCCAGCCACGTGGCCACCCCTGAGCACTACCCTAACACATCCAGTGGGCCTCTGAGAGCCCTGAAGGTGCTTTCTTGGGTCCCAACCCCCGAGGTCGTGGAAACATCTGGGCAGTGGGTGTCGGGGAGACCCAAGCAGGGAGGCCTCGAGGCCGGGCACCAAGCACAGCTATGGTTCCCAGGAGCACGAGAAAAAGCAGAAGCACTCACCATATGGAAAGGCTCCTTCCGGTATGAGGTGCAAAATACTTTATCGGTAGATTTATTTAAACGCACACTTGGGTGCAGCTTACTTACTACTTCAGCTATAAAAATTACCTTAGGCTTAGAACATAAATCCCTGAAACTAAACCCAGCAGATAATGTGGGTTTTCCTTCTTAGACTGGCAAAAGGCCCACACTATTTTTTTTTCTTAGTGGAAACTTCTCGATTTTACTTCAAACTTTTATACTTTGTTACTATAGCATCAACTTTGCTTTGAACCTCTCTACTTACACTGGAAAATCCAGAAATCATTTGCAGATGAATATCACAATCCTAAGAATTATAAAATTCCAGTAATCCACTGACCAGCCTCTCTGAAGGCATTGTTTTGTAGACATATAAGAGCTCTAATAAGCTTCTTATTATCTCTTCATTCCCTCTAATAAAGGCATAGCTATCATGTTTTCTAGACTTTAATCAAGGGAACAGTGCAGGGGTCCAGGAGTCGGATGTCTTTCTGCCTGGCTGGATATTGTTATGTTGGGAGATGCATGGATTTATTGGTTTTATTCCACAGAAGAATGGATATTGTCCTGTCTTGTAAATGTCAAGGAGCAAATCAGAAGCTATGATGTACAGTGTGAAGGAGGCAGAGTGCCCTTGCTTTTGAAGTATTTATAATCTAGCAAGACCTACAGCACATACTGTGTGTGTGTGTGTGTGTGTGTGTGTGTGCAAATAAACACATGGGCAGTGTCTGTTCCTAGACCTGATCATGCACTTGGGGGACAGGAACGTAACAGAGGCCAGTGCTCATGACAGTGGGGCAGGGCGGGGCAGAGGACGAGGCAGTGGTGCTCACTGGTGGGCCCTGCAGTCGCTGGCTGTGACTCCTCACGGTGGCCCAGCAGCCTCATGCTGCTGGGCTGCTTAGAATTTACAACTGGCTTAGAAATGGGAGAAGCTCGGGTCCAAGGGAAGTCCGGGACTCCAGAGCCCAGCTTTCACCCCGTGTGACCGAATTCTCAACACCACACACTGTTAATTTCAGTTCATTTAAATGTGTCCTCTGTACTTTTCGCTATTTCCATTGTACACACAGTGGAACGTTGTACACATGTGGCCAGAGCTCCCCTCCCTCCCTTCTCCCATTCTCCGCCCCTTCCCACCTCCCTCCCTGCCCCTTTGAGGAGACCTGTCTCCTTACCTCCGGTACCCTTTATTCTGCTCTTCATGTGTATTTCATCAAACAAAATCACACATGCAACTCCTTCTATGAAAGTGGCAGAGACGGCCCTGCTCGGGCAGGTGGGGGCAGCAGCCAGGCCTCCACTTTGCTCTCCCCACTGCACACAGCCCTCGGGTCACCGCCCCCCACTGCCCCAAATGTGACAAGGTGGTTTGAGCTTATAATTAACTGCAGCCCCCAGAGCAGCCAAGGCCCATGCTGTGCAGCCTCCACAGGAGACACTGCAAATACTAATAATAATAATTAATAATGATGAGGTGACATGTAGGGCTGGCTTCGTTTCTCCTGCAGCTGCCTAATGATGCACACATGGCAGATTTGGGACTCTGTGCCAGCAGGTATTCCCGAGAGTTGGCGTCCCAGGGGAAATTCCAAGCCACTCGGTACCACTATGAATGGAAATGAACTAGATGTTTTCCTCATTAAAATACTAGTCTAAAATATGTCATCTCAAACGTAATGAAGCAGAATTGAGATGAAGAAGTTCATTTAATAACTTGAATTTACAACTGCTTAGAAATCAGAACACAAGAGAGAGATAGTAGTTCGAATATAGACTGCTCCCCAAAGGGCTGTGGGGCTATTGGGAGGCGGTGGGACCCTTAAAACATGGGGCCCACTGGGCGGAAGTGAGGTCACTGGGGTTGTGACGGGAAAGGGCTGTGCGACCCAACCTTCCTTCTTTCTGTTTTGCCAGCCTTTGCTCTGCTCTGCGGTGCTAAATCACCACAGGCCCAAAGTGATGGAGACAGAGAACCGTGGACTGAGACCTCAAAACTGTGAGCTAAAATTTCCTCTTTATAAGTCTATGTGTCTCAGATATTTGTTACAGTGATGGAAAACTGACTGACAAACAGCAAAAAGGGAAAGATGGAGCTCCAGTCCACAGAAAGTTTGAAAGCAGAGCATATTATTCACAGAGTAAAAAATGTGCAGAGTTCAACTTCCCAAAAGTGGGAAAGCGGGGCCTCTTTTGGTCCATGTCATCAATAGTTTGAGTAATGCAAAACACTGAAGCCGCAATGCAAGCGAAAGCCATTACAATCCATTCCTGGTCCTCAACTAATTATTACATGCCCCTCACACTAGACTTTAGATTTCAAATAGTTCATCCTGGTATCAGGCTCTGAGCTTTCTACATGGAAAAATGTGAATGAATAAAAATAATAACAATCCAGTTAGAAAAAATAGACTAAAGATGATTAGAGAATATACAGACTAAACAGCCAAAAAGTGTTAGGGGCCCAAAATCACTGGAAATTAGAGAAATTTTTTTAAATTTTTTAAAATGGCATCACTTTACATGACCTGTAAATGCTAGATAGTTCCAGGAATTCCTCAGTAGCAAGGTTTTGTAGCCAGAGCATCAGGAAGGATGAAGTGGTCCTCACCAAAGACAGGCAACGTTGTGCAAGAGAAACTTCCTGAGAGGAAACTAGAATTCTCTCTAGAATTCTGACATGCTAATTTTCAGGTGTTAATCAGGTATCCAAGTGGCAATGCCAAGTGGGTACTGTATACAAGCCTAGAGTTGGAGGAAGTTAGGCTGCAGGCATAAGTCCATCAGCCTGGGTGTCTTAGTTACTGTCTCCCACTGCTGAGACAAAATACCTGATACCCAAAGTTAAGAGGGGAAAGGTTTATTTAGCTCACAGTTTGTAGAGGCTTCAGTCCATAATTGGCCGGCTCCAGGACAGGGTTACTGCAGAGAACAGTTCATGGTGGGTAAGACAGCAAAAGGAACAAGTGCAAAAGATGACAAAGCCTCTTTCTGCACCAGTCCATATTGAATAGGAGTAGTGATAGTGGACATCCTTGTCTTATGATTTTAGAGTGAAAGCTTTCAGGTTTTGCCCATTTAATACGTTGGCTGTTGTTTTGTCATAGATGGCTTTTATCAGATTGAGGTAGAGACTATCTGTTCTGGTTTTCTCTAGGGTTTTTATCATGAATGAGTATTGAACTTTATCAAAAAGCTTTTTCTGCATCTACTGAGATGATTGTGTTATTTTTGTCTTTCACTCTGTTGAAATGGTATATTTTTATGTCATTATTTTTGTCATTTGTGTTGATACCTGCTTTTTCATTGACACTTATCAACCACATATTGTTTTTCTTAGCATCATCTTGGAGCTTTTGAATTATTATTTCATTGTCTCTTGCTATCTTTAAGAGATCTTTCCTTTCATGATCAATCACTAGCCATGACCCTGTCTTCAAGGTCTGAAAGTCTATCTTCAGTTTTGCTCAAGTGGTTTTGCCAGCTTTCAATGGGATTTCTAATTTCCTACATATCTCTTTGAATCTGTTTCATGTATTCTATTTCTTTCCTATATCGTTCATTCAAAATTTCTGTCATTTTCCTATGCTTTTCTATTTTTTGTCAGTCTTCTCTAGCTCTGCTGAGTAATTCCTTCATTATGGTTGTCATGTCATTTTTTACCTGAGATATTATTTATGATCTAACTTCCTCTATAGCCTCTGGTTTTGTTACTTTACTTCACTTGTTATATTTTCAGGAATTTCTGGTGTGTGTCTTCCAATGTCTTCTATGTCAGCATCTCCTGTGCTTGCTCCAGGAGGGCAGGGGGTCTGCAATTGCGTTTTGTTTTTTCATCTTGTCATTTTCACCTCATGGTTCATATTTCAGTGTTTTAAGTCTCACTAGTCTGTCCATCATGTGCATCTTAGCCAGGGTCCTACTGTATAGCTGATGTTCACCCAGTTCCTGGATCCCACAGTGTAGAACAGAAGCCAGTTACCTGAATTCCTGCTGCAGGACCAGTTGGATAGGTGCTGGATTCTTCCTGGGATGACTGACTCTGATGTGAACCAACTCTTTGCATGTATTGTTGCTGCTGTTTCAGACTTTTCCAGGTCTCCAGATCCACCTGTCCATGGTGTGCTTCCAAGGTAGGGCCCTACTGTGTCACTGAGGGTCTGGCAGGCCAACTCAGGTTGCTCTGGATGGGGAAGGCCTCACCCACTCTCTTGCTGGCCCACTGAGGTCCTCTGAGTGCAGAGAGTGATCACTGAGACTCTCGCCAGTTTGCTGAGTTCTTCTGGAAGAGGAGACCAATCTCACCCACACTTTAGCCACTCCATTAAGCTCCTCCAGGTAGGGGAAGGACTCACCTGCACTCTCTCCAGCTTGCCAAGGTCCTCCAGGTGGGAGGAGGGGTCACCACAGCTCAGTGTAAATATTTTTAACCAGCAAAATTATGAACAAGAATGAAATGAAGTTATGCACAAAAGAATGAACCCTGAGAATGCCAACAAAACTCTTATAATCTTTTCTCCTCCCACTGCTACAGATCAAACCCAGGGCCTTCGCATTGAGCTGCATCCCCAGCCCCTTTTTACTTCTTATTATGAGACAAGATCTCGTGAAAGCATGGAATTGGCCAGGCTCTTCTTGAAACTGCAGCCCTCCAGCGTTGGTCTCCCAGAGTGCTGGTGTTACAGACACGCACCTCCAAGCAGGATTATTTATTGTTAAATAATAACGAACACTGGGGCAGGCTCACATCCCTGGCCACTGGTGAGTGCACAAAAGTTGGTGTTGAGGCTCCTGACTTCAGGCACCAAATACGCTGGCGTATTTAACCGTCAATAAGATGCCTGTTCACTGAGCCCGCCCTGGAACAAGCTGGCAGTGGCACCAGGTTCTTCCTGATCCTTCTTCTTGCTTTCTTTCTACTTGAACAACTTGTTTGATTTCTTATATTCTGATCTGGCTCAAAATAATATGGGTTTTACCCAGTGAACAATATTTCCCTGCTCTCTGCACCAACTCAGATGTATTTGACCATTGTGACCATGGAAGCTGGAACCTAATCTTGACCCCACTAGGTTCCTTTTTTTTTAACCAGGCATCAAACTCATGGCCTCAGGCTTGCCAGGAAGGTACTTATACCACTGAGCTAAATCCCCAGCCCATTTATTTTCCTTAAAATCAGTATATCAAGAAGCAGAATTTCTTAGCTAACTAGAATTTCAAGTTAGGCTACCATGCAAGTAGAAAACATCCTTTTTTCCATTTGTTCAAATACACCTAAAGTAAATTCTCTACCCTTGGAAAATGTAATCACTTGTAAGTCAGCTTCTAGATGGAGTCCAAGGTACAATCACTTTGTTTTCACTAGTTTTTTGTTTGTTTCATTGGTCTGATGTTAGTTAGGGAAAGGTTCTATAGTCCTGCTTAAGGCCATTAACTTCATACTTGGAATGAAATGCAAGGAAATAAAAATAATTGCATGAAGAATAGGTGAAGCAAGAGCTCTGCAAGGCCCAGATGCACCTGTGCACTGAAAAGTCATCTAAGGAGGTAAAGAGTGAAAAGTGAGATGTCAGTACCCAGAGTAGCATAAGGGGGTCAAATGTATGCTGCAGACAGAGACAGCACACTCTTCTCTCCAGCCCCTGGAGAGCCCACCGTCAAAGTGAAGCACCAGTACTCCAGTGCTGAGCACCAATCAGGTACCTGCAGTGGCTCTAGAGTCATCACAGGGCCTGGACTGGTTTTCTTGTCTATGTCCACTCAGGTGCAAGCCAGTTGAAGCCAGGTCATCTACCCTACTCATTTTCACATCTCTATTAACTGTGCAGAGCTCCACAGAGCTTAACAAATGGAAATAGAAGGTGGAAGAGAAAATGGAAAATAGAAGGTGTTTCTTAAGAAAGCGTTTACCACACACGTGTTGGAGGAGGAGGCTTCACCGTGGGGAACCATTTTCCCCACAGATGTTTGGAGATCAGTAGCTTCTACCTAGAGGAAGCTGCAGCCAGGGGTGGTTGGAGAAAGAGCACCCTTCTGAAGGGAAGAGTTTGTCCGTAAGCTAAAACTGTGACAGTTTCTGAGACCTGCTGTCTGGCTGTTTGTACTCTTCCCATTTCTCCTGAGCCAGAGCACTCCCTCTAACCCGAAGTATGTAAGAAAGAATGGGGCCAGAATCACATATGAGGTAGATAAGAGGGAAGAAGATACAAAATGAAAGCAGCACCAATGAGTCACGAGCCGCCGAACTTAGGTAGGCTTGGATCTTTACAAAGTCCAGAGCAGGAGAATTTGACCACGTTCCCATTCTCAGAAGATGCCTAACGTGTGTGCTGTTCTACCAAACACCTAAACCCACACTGTGAAGGACGGGCCACACCAATGTCTCTCGTGTGCGGGCTTTGCTGCCTTTGGCTGCATGCCCGGAGCAGCACTCTGGGCTACATGCAATAACTCCACTCTTGGTGTTTTGAGAAATTTCCATATGAATTTCCATGGTGGCTGTGCTAGGTTACATGGCCACTAACAGCATATAAGAGTTTCTTTTTTTTCCACATCTTCATCAGCATCTTTTATGTATTTATTTATTTATTTATTTTCATGATAGCAGGGGCAACGTCAAATTTGCTTTAATTTGCTTTTCCCTGCTGGCTAGCTACATGGAGCATTTTTCGTATATTTATGGACCATTTGTATGTCTTTTTTGGAGAAGTGTCTCTTCAGGTCAGTTGGTCATTTTTAAAATTAGATCGCCTTTTCTGTGTAAGGCTTTGAGTTGTTTGTCTGCCCTGAACTTTCATCCCCAAAGATTCTGCCCACTATCCAGGCTGTCTCTGTGCTCCTCGGGGCTGGGCCCCACCCTGGGTGCACCTGGCTCCTGTGCACACTGACAACACATGTGTTGCCTATGCTGACCTCCAAGCCCATCCGTGTGACCTGCACAGGGACAGTGAGTGAGTCTCCCAGCTGTGACTCTTCCTGTCCAACCCTGGGAAAAGGGCATTTGAGAGCAGCTAAAGAAGCACCCCCAAAACTACCTTAGAACATTTCTCTAAACCATCTAAGAAGAGATTGTCAGATACACAGCTATGCTGAGATCAAAAGGAAAATCTAAAATAGCAGAAGCATTATAGAGCTGTGAGGGTGATGATCAAATGGTCATAATCATTCCTGCAAATCAAATGGGTTATTTGAATTCAAACAAATGCAAAGCTAATAAAATAAAACCATAGAGCCAAGACTTTTCATTTAAGATGATAATCTAAGGAACAAAGCAAGAAAGGAAAAAATTAAATAGGCCGTTTTAATTAAACACTCCACAAAACCTGATTTTACAGCCTCATCCGTTCTATAAATATAGTTTCTCGTTAATAATTTAACCTTAACAGTTCCCGGCTGTGGGCTGAGAGTGCCATTTAACAAGCCCCTTTCACTGGCTGTGAATTCCTCAAGGAGGACCACTCACTGTGCCAGGGAAGAGCTCTCCGCAGCCCCATTGAATCCGCTCTCTTGCTGGAGTGCGACAGGCACTCAGGACCTCGGAGGCTCCTCTCGGCCTGAGCTCTTAGCAGTGACTCTGGAAAGCCTGTGGGCCCTGTCACAGTTTGGCCCCCTCGGTTCCAGACTTGGAAGCCGGTTACTCGCCAGCCTTCCTCGGCCTCAGCTGTCACAGAGGGAGGACATCACAGTGAAAGTGGAGAGCTGCCGAAGAGCCACGGAAAACACGACCTCCCTCCAGTCTGCTCCATAGGACCAGGCCATATGGAGACGCCTTTAACCCATGCCACAGCCTGGCAACATTTGAGCGGCAGCAGAGAAGCTGCCAGGGAGAGGAGGGAGGGTTTGTGCTTGGTGGGACCTGGAGAGGAGCTGGGGACAGTAAGGTCTCGCACCAGCGCCGCGTAGGAGCAGCGCTTGCTCCTCTGACTGTCAAAGCTGAGTCCGACACAAGCGCTGCTCAATGTACAGGGTGGGGACAGGTCCCAGCTCCAGCACAAGCTACAACGCCACGAGCTAAACACCTGTGGCCCACCCACGCTGCCCAAGTCCACAGGAGCGAGGCAGCTGCCACACCACTGGCTAGTGACGAGCTGAGTGGCCTCCACCTCCCAGCATCCTGGCCTGGGCTGAAGCTGAGCAGAGGCCTCAGGGAGAGGACATCAGAACCTGCTGTCCCTTCCCCTCCCAGACCACCGGGAGGAGGACAGGGGGAACACTGGCTGCCCCGGACCTGGGCCACTCTGTTACGGACAGGAAGGCTTCACAGCACCTTAGGAACATGGCTGTGAGTCGGCAGCCAGCGGTTCAGCTGAGGGCACCTGCTTTTGAGTCCGGGTCACAGGTGGGGTTTTCACATTTGGTATCTCTTAAAACCCTTGCAGCCTAACACACTTTCCAGCCCTTCATGGCATAAGCATCAGGGTATCACACTCAAGTTTATTCATTAGAAGAGTTCTTTGATGAATTACTAATTTTAATTTTATGAATTTTATTATATTAAATGAGTGCTTAACAGTAAACAAAATCACAAAATAAAGTATTGCATTTTTAATATTTACTGAGTGTTTACAAAAAGGGATCAAAATTTTCAACATAAACTGGTTTTTGGTGCACACAGTCTAAAAAAGAACAACTGAATTACACTCCTGTAAGAACTACAATGAAAATACCAATAGCACTACAAAAAAAATTTACCTCAATCATCATACCTAAATAAGAAAATAAGATGTAAATAAAATAAAATTCAAATGTGTAATGAGTGCTTAGAAAAGTCATCAACATTTTCCAATCAGCTGTGTTCTTGCTTCTAAAACATGAGATAACGTCAGAAATAAAAGCCTCGGTAGCTGCAATGTAAACACAAACAAAAGCCCAGCACAGAAATAACCTTGGCTTTAGCTGTCACCCAAGGCAGGCTTCACACGTGACAGCTGCTCGTTCCATGCACACGTCTCGCTACACTGGCAGTGCATGTGCTTAGCTTTCCTTTCCACATGTCAGTCTTGTCACCTCTCTTCTATTTTGTCAGGAACTGTCCACTATGTTGTTTAGTGTACACTTAGCAGAAAAATAAGATAAAAATAAAATAAAATAAAATAAAATAAAAATCAAATATGTAATGAGTGCTTAGAATAGAAATCAACATTTTCACATCATCTATGTATTTGCTTACAAAACCTAACAGGTAACATCAGAAATAAAAAACCTATGTGAACTGCGATAAAATCACCAATAAGCCTCTACAACAATAATCATCTTCGCTTCAACTGCCACACTCAAGGCAGGTTTCACACATATAAAGTGCATGTCCCATACACAAGTATCGCTTACAATGATAGCACATACATTTCGTTTTTCTGTCCTTTCTCGTAGGGCACAGTTGATATATTTTTGGTTTTCCCATTTTGATAGTATGTCTTAGGGATGCTGACCGCTTGTCAGCTCACCAGTGTGCTTCACAATATTTTTCATAGTTTTTCTCTGCTGAAAATTATCTCTTTATGAGTTCCACTGTGAAACCTCTAAGAAAATTTCTTTGTGGGATTTTGTACTTGTCATTTTCTCTGAAACTATCAAACTATTTATGCCACACATGTTTAGAATTGAGTAACATGCAACCACTGAACAATGACATCACAGTTGCTGTGTAACTCATCAATAACTTCTATACTGCCTTTGGTTTTGTTGTAGAAAGTGTCCATCTCAAGCTTCCATTTCGTCAAGGTTTCCCTATTAATAGTTCCACCATGGTGAAATGTTGACATCAGTAGTACCAGTGTGGTTTTCTTTGCCATATACAATGCCAATGTGAATCTTTCTGAAATCCAAAAATAGTACTATACAATTCTCTGTTTTCAATTGTAGAATTTCATTTGGAATTTCTGCTTTGTTCCTGCATACAGTTCCTGTGTTTGTCAACTTTTTTTCTGTTAGCAAATGTAACATCAGTTGGAAATTGAGGAACCAATTGTGGAACGTCACATTCCAATTAGTTTGGGGGGTGGGAGCAACAAGTCTGTTCACAACACCACTTGGTTTATTACTATATGAATAAGGACCTGATGGCTGAGTTCCAGGATACATGTCCAAACCGAAAACATAGTAAGTCTTCGCATCTACAAGGGCATAAAGTTTTATGCCATATTGTGACCCACTGCTGTTTCATAAGTCTTTTACATTCCTGTGATTACCATGAGATATCCCTGATAAATGGGGCAGATCTATGGGTGTTTTTGGTTCAGCTAGTGAGGTGTCATAATAAGTACATTTTTGAATATAGCTATGGTTATACACAGAACATTTTGCTTGCATTTCAGCCTTTGTGTATCTCACAGCATCTTGTATCATTTTGTCTATTATAATTTCCAACAGTGAATGGCATTGTTAGTATTCTGTCCAATATCTTTCACTCTTTCCAAGACCCTCACTATATTTTTGGACATAGTTCTTAGATTGTTCCATTTGGTTGCATGACCATTTTGCAACATTTCGACTAATCCAATATGTACTCACATTGCTGTTTTCTTCATCATCTGAGTCAAGGAAGTCTGCATGCCCTGTGTCTGTGTCAGTTGATTCTTGCTCCATTTCACTGTCACAGGAACTTTTGCTTACATGGCCACTGTCAAAGTCATCATCATCACCATCATCATCATCATTGCCATCCACTCACACCACCATCTGTTATGAAAGCCTGTATTTTATTATAATGGATCATCTTCATCATCCATGCATGAGCAATCTGATGATTCACTTTTAACCTGTTCCAAAACATGCCAATCTGGTTTTTCATGTGCTGTTTTCCAAAATTGACTTCTTTTACCAGAAAAATCAAAAGAAAAAATTTTTAAAACAAATCCTAGCATAGTATGGGTGCATTATACCTTCTGTGATGCTCAGATAAACATATATAAAAATTGTTCCACAGAACCTAACACATGTGTAAATCCTGATTTGATACTTTTGCACACATGTGCACACATTCCCATTGATCCTACCAAGTGGGCATAGATTGCTTCCTGTATCCCTCAGGGAAAGGTACAGAGATGCACAGCTTGTTATGGTTCTACCAAAGTAAAAATTTACAGTAGAAAAGTGAGAGATGTGTGTGCCACACCCTCTGTTATGCTTGGAGGAATTTATCACATAGGAGTTCATCTAGTAAGCACCGTGCCTCATGTCCATCCTGGCCAGCTGGTCTCCGTGATCACCTGCAGCTTCTGCATAGGAACTGAGCTCCAGGGTAGATTCTAGCATCTAAAAACCCTAAGCCTTTCAGTCCATGCAGCATCTGAGGATCACAGAGAAAAGTGATTCCTGGCTGTGCTTTTCTGGTGACCTCTAGGAAATGCCTAGAAAGAAACTAGAAACTAGAGTGTCAGGACCCCTGAGAAAAATCCAAGAGACATAGCAAAGAGCATTTTTCACAGAGAGATCTAGGAAAAATAGGGAGCATGAGTGAGAACAGAAGACCTAAGAATCAGCACGGAGAATCAGACTCTCCTTGGAAGAATGCTTTATGGACACATTAATAATTGATTTCACTTATATTTTCCTATGATATGAACACACACACATGAGATGTAACCTAAAAATACAATGAATATTTAATATTTTTTATATTTATTACAATAAAAGCCATATTGCTACTGATTTCCCTGAGAGTCTACCCCTTACTTTGAACACACTGTTCCCCTCATCCTTGCTGCTTTCTGAAGCAGCTCTGGAGTCCTCTTCCCTGAATGTCTTTTTAGTTGCACGATTGTGGCTGCCTAGATGTCCTGAGTCAGTTAAAAGCGTTTCCTTTTCATGGTCTTCTTTACTCTGGGAAAGAGCCAGAAGTTACCCAGTGCCAGTCCTGGTGAATGAGTGGATGAGGACACAGGGTCAAAGTCAGGAGCAAACTTTTGTTGGATGGCACTCCGTGCCACACTCTGTGTTTCTGATCAAACCTCATGAAAATGTTCACAAAAGAAGACTGCAGATCTGCGTCAGAAATTGGCAGGGACAGTGGGGTAAGTGTGTTCCAAGCAAGGGAGAGTATTCTGAGGAAGCTTCATGGCAATGTCTTTTTTTTATTAAATAAAAATTCTTGTATTTAAACATTCACCATATATTTGAATTATAAGTCACTGAATATATGTAAATAAGGTTAAGAGAATTATTTCAAAAGACTAAACATTCTTGCCTGATTTGGTCCTTGTACATTGCACACATGTATCTAATTACCTTACTGTACCCTAAATATAACTTAATCTGGCAAGGCCATGCACAGACTGCTGCCAGCAGGGGAACAGCCAGACCCAAGCCCTTCCCGTGAGTCAGCACCATTCACAGACTTCAGGGGGAGAGAACAAGGACTCACCAAGAAGCAAGCCCCACTGCAAACCAGCACCATGCACAGGCCACTTGGGGGACAGCCAGACCCCAGCCCTTTCTGGTAAGCAGGCTGGCAAATGAGAAGAGCCAGTCCCCCACCCCACCCCACCTCTAGTAAGTGACCAGCTGATCCGGAGAAACACAGGCTGCAATGATAGCTATGGAGGTGAAATTCAATTGGATGCCTGTGGTGCTTTGGTGTCTCACTAACATTGCAGGTCTAGAGCCAGCGGTCTGATCACAGGTTCAGAGGATAGCGGTACACAGTGTGGCATCTAGTGGGGAGCTCCTGCTGAGGGTTGTAGCCATTGTGGATTCCGCAATATCCTGTTTTGAAGTTTTGTGTCATTTTCATTCTTTTGTTGGGTTGGGTTTTGTTATGTTTTGTTTTGTTTGACGTTTTTACAGCCAATGGTATGAGCAGCAATTTCAAAAATAGCAAGATATATTATGGTAGCCATTTGGGATTTACTATTGTCTTGTTTTGAAGTCCTTTATTGCCTTCATTGTTTTGTTTTTATTGGTTCTATTCTCTTCTGTTTTGTGTGATTTATACTCTGTCTGAAGGTAGATGCAGCTATTTTGAAGACAAGGCATTATGGTAACTATTGTTGATTTTGTATTGTTTTGAAGTCCTATATCACTTACACTGGTTTGTTTTGATTGGTTTTATTCTGTTTTATTTTCCTTGGTTTTATCCTCTTTAAAATAAAATTTAAAAATTAATCTGATAATTAAATTTTTTAAATAAAAATCAAATTATACATGACCAAAAGCAGCGTGGCATAATGTATTTTGAAGGAATTTTTGTTAGTACGCAACACACAGTGGATCGTGGCACTCTCCCCCAATTTTCCAGGTTCCATGTTTCATTCGGTCTCTGTGAACCCGCCCCCACCACTCCTCCCCACTCCCACGGTCTGGCCATGTGCTGAGAGGCTGGGCTCACAGACACCCTTCCTCCTCTTAACCCATGTTCCATCCCGGCCCCAGCCCTAGTGCATGAGATGGCGTGTTAGAGTGTTGATCGACGCACACTGGAGGGAGAAAGGCCGCCCCCAGACCCCTCACACAAGATCCTTCTCCTCATCCTGCACCCAGGATGAGGCCCACGGCCACCTTGCAAGCCCCAGTCAAAAGCGGCAGCAGCCGCCTCAAGCCCGAGCAAGAGTAGAGCAGAACGCCACTCCCACGACTCCATCGGCCTCTGAGGTAAATAATGGAAGACGGATGCAACTATGAAGTCACTAAGGTATAGTGCCTTTCGCTGCCACCGGACCGCCGTTGTTTCTCCCCCCACATTCCCCAGCTTAGCCCCCAATCCCTCTGTGTCCAAGTCAGCAGCATCACGTCCTCAGAGATGCCATCCCCGACCTGCCCGTCTCTCCCAGCCCCCACACCTCTCACTGCTCCTCAGAGCCATGGATCCCTCTCTGGTATGGTACTGTGGCTTATTTATTCGGCACTGGCCTCCTCCAGAAGAGGATTAAAGTCTGTTTATCCAGTGACGTGCTCTTGTCCCCACAGAGTGCAAAGCAGGGTCTGCACACCTGCTGCGTGAACTGGTGGGTTAACGCTGCAGAAGAGAAGCAGAGAGAGTTAAACCGCTGTGTCCATGCGTATGAGACAAAAAACGAGGTTACCAGCAGCTTGCATGGCACCCCAAGTCTGAGGAAGCTACAAGATAGGCCCTGCCCCCCGAAGTTTGCTGTTGCTTGCACGTTGGTTTGTTTCCCCCGAACCCTCACGCTCTCACATGGGTCTAGTGCTGTCCCGAGGAGTCTGAGCCCCAAGTTCGGGGGAGATGCAGCCGTCACAGACAAGTTACGTAAGCACCGCTCAGTGAGCTCCATCCCGGCCTGAAGCAGCCGGCCCTCCTTCCTCCTGGCTTCTCATTTGCCCCTAAAGATATCCCAGCCCTGCTCAGCTTTCCTTCTGGGCTTCCACTTGCCTTACAGCCCCATCGTGGAATAAGGAAGCTGCTCTGAGCAAGCTCAGCCCCCCAGGACCCTTCCACTCCACTCCCCTCCTCTTGGGCAATCAATACTCTTTCTGGCCCAACAAAGAACCCCAAGACTGAGGACTCTGAGAGGGAGCTGCCTTGTCTCCTTCCGTCTGCCCCAAGAGCACCCGGTCCTCTCACCTTCCGAACCTCCTGGAGACCAACTAGGAGATAATGTCCAAAAAGTGTCCTAGCCTCCTCAGGGGACCTACACGCTGAATTTACAATTTACTTTTGCTAGTTTCCTAAGATATACAAAATGACCATATTCATCAGAGAGAATTTGTACCTGTACATGATATCTCTTCAGCTCTCTTTTTTCCCATTCCCCTCCCCCCTTCAACCTCTTTCCCCTCCTAATTTATAAAACTTTGTTTCCTTTTGATCCTGCTTTTCTCATTTTTTTCTTTTCCTTCCTTTCCCCCTCCCCCTCCCTAGTTCCTCTTGCTTTTTGAACAATTTCTTTCTATTTCACAATATCTATTATACATTTTAGTCCTTATTTACACTTTTAGTTTTTCACACCAGAGAAACAAGTGATATTTATATATGTATGTCTGATTTATTTCATGTAAGAGTTTAGTCTCAAGGTCTATATTTATCTGGGAAAGTCTCAAGTCTATCCTTCTCTGTGGCTAAGTAGTATTCCATGTTATACAAAATATCTTTTTTATACATTCAATGGTTGGTTGGCATTTGGGTTGTTTCCAAGATTTGGTTATTATAAACTGTGCTGATATGAACATGGATGTGCATAGAGTTGTGCAGTATGATATTTTTAATACTTTGGGGGTTGAATTAAACCACTAGTTGTAGACTTTTGAGGAATCTCCACATTATTTCCACAGTGGTTGCACCAATCTCACTCCCCCCAACAGTAAAGAAGGGTTCCATTTCCCCACAGTCCTGCTAGCATTTGTTACTGGTTGATTTGTTAATAATAGCCATTCTTTCTGGGGTGAGATATAATCTCAATGTTGTTTTAATGTGTATTTCTCAAATGATCAGTGATGTGGAGCATTTTTTCATATATTTATTGGTTGTCTGTGTTCTTCATCTGAGAAGTGTATATTCATCTCAGATCCCCATTTTTGGATTGGGTCTTTAAATTGGGGTTTTTTTTCAGTTTTTTATATATACTAGATGTAAGTCTTTTGTCTGAAGAGTAACTGGCTACAATTTTTTCCCACTCTGTGGGCTGCCTTTTCACTCCACTGGTGATTTCTTTTGCAATGCAAAAGCTTTTTAATCAGATGAGATCCCAGTTGTTAATTCTTTCTAATATTTCCCATGCAATCAGGGTTTTGTTCATGAGATCTTTGTCTACACCTCTGTCTTCAGGAACGCTACCTATTCTCTCTTCCAGCAGATTTTATGTTTCTATTTTAACCCCTAGACCTTTGATCCATTTTTATTTTAATTCAGGCAATGGTGATAGACATGGATCTAGTTTTGTGGAAAGCCAGCTTTTCCAGCACCGTTTATTGAAGAGGCTGTCTTTCTTCAAGCTCCTCTGATGATGAGAACAGCCAAGATCATATCAGGAAAGAAGCTCAACAAGCTTCTCCAGGAGAACCAACAACAGCACCACTTCCTTCCAGTTCTCCTTTTTTATCTTGGTAATAATCCTCAGGTGAGTCATCCCCAGCAGCATCACACTGGTTCAGTCCAGCTGGATGCCATGCGTTGACCACTAGTTACCAACCCACCACAAGCATCCTCTGTTTGAGAAAAAGCCTTCACATCCCGAGTCTATCCTGTGTGGCTTGAGTTCCCCACACTATTTCAGTCTATTGTTTTTTCAAACTTACCAGCGTGGCGAGCCTGCTCCACCCAGGGGTGGGCGATCCACTGGCAGCTCTGTGGCCCGGATATCCATTTCATTAAACCCTATGTCTGTAGCAGAAAATACCACCTCCCAGCCAGTAGGCTTCAGTTTGTTAGTTGCCCAGGTAACCTCATTTACTTCAGTTCCTGTTACAGTTCCTGTTACATCTGTCTCTTAGAAATGACTGGTCACTATGATGCTGGCCTCCATGATACACAATGTAAGAACCAATCAATAACCACCAAATGTTCTGCTTCTTGCTTGCAAACCCCATAAAAACCTCCCTCCCTGTGCCTTTGAGTCCTGGCATTTTTATGAGGATTGATTCTTTGTCAGTACCCATTGATGTTAAGTAAATCTTCCTCCAGATCCTGGCTGACATCTGGGTGTTTCTGTCTGCCATTGCATGTCTATGTTTGTTTGATCTACAAGACTCTTACTGAAGATTGATTTTGGAGTCAGGAGTATACCCCACCCTTCCTTCCAATTACCTGCATTTTTAGTTGATTTTCTCTGAGTTGCTTCAACATGACTCCTCTATTAAGCCATGTTAAATCCCATCTGAATTTAAAATTTAATCTCTCTTTTCTTGTGCACATGATTTTTGGACCTCTGTTTTCAAACACTTAGTATTTTCTTTCTGTACCAGTTCTGGGACCAGGTGATAGATAAATTCTGAAGTTGATAGGCATCCATTTTTGTGAACTTTTTCATGTTTTCTGCACTACCTAAAACATCCAGAAATCAGAAGCCAGTGTCTCCATTTAGCCTGATTTCTAAGACAATATTGTACACATTAGAGCAACATTCCCAAAATTTCTTCCCCAGTGGTGTGAGGCGGTCTGTTAAAAATGATCTTGTGCTCAAATAAATTAGGGAAACATTGCATCTTATGCAAGATCTTTAACAAGAAAACTTGTATCTCATACAAAACCTCAAGGAGACCAGGCATAGTGGTGTACATCTGTAATTCCAGCACTCAGAAGGCTGAGGCAGAAGGCTTGCCATGAGTTCGGCCTCAAACTGGGCTAGATAGTGAGTTCAAAGCCAATTTCAACTACATAGTGAGATCCTGTCTCAAAACAAAACAAAACAAAACAAAACAAAACATTTCTTGGGTACACTGGCTCACATAGATAGTGTATATTTAAGGGCTTGAGAGGCACTTGGTTATTTAACTTTGTCAGAAGTTCTTGAAATTATTTGATTAACAAACCTCTTAAAAGATAAAATCTTTAAAAAATAAAATCTCATAATGCCAATTAACTTCCCACTGAATCAGAGCTCCTGGAAAGACATTTTCAAAACTGTGACCCCAGGTTTTTATCATTCCAGCCCCGCACACTCCCTAACCACCAATGACAAGCAGCCTTAGTGACAAATCCATCTGCTGTTTGAAATGACTTGCACTCTAACCCCAGTCCCCTGCACAGGCTGTCCTGCTCCTGCCCTGCTGCCCTTGCCATCTGCCCTCACCCGACCTCTGCCCCAGCACTGGTGCAGCTCCTTGGCCGGCACCGTCCTTGCCCTTGAAGGGCCAGGGAAGGGCTCTGAGCTGCTCAGACCCAGACCTTGAATTCTTTCTCTTTCCATTCACGTTTCAACCTTTCTCCCCCATCCCACTCCAGCCTCTAAATGTCCCTGTCACTGCAGCAATTGCCTCATGAACTGCCATTAATTTGATAATGGATGGAGTCGGGCTGGCCAGGAGGCAGGAGAGCAGTCATTTGTGGCTCCCTGGCAGCTCTGATGAGCTCTGCTAATGAGGACAGGGTCTGTGGGGAACCACATCCTCCACAGGAAGCTGCAGGCCTTCCCCAGGGAAAGCGGGGGAGCCTGGCTCGGGGCCCCTGGGAGACAGGACTCACCTGGCCAGCCTTGTCCACTCAGCCCCGGGCAGTCACCCTCAGGGGAAACACGGGGCAGGACTCCGCTCCAGCACTGACAGATGCCAGCTGGACCTCTGGACACAGGGAGGCCATGAGCTAGAGGGGGCATGGCCACCGTGCTGACCAAGCCTCACTGTGACATAGCAGCAGTGACTCCCCCCAACTGTCTTGAGGGTGTCAGACTGGGCAGTGTGGACAGGCACCCCAGGTTGCAGGACTCTCAGGTCAGTCTTGTTTTATTGCTGGTTCCATTTCCAATTATTTCTACTATCCTTGTTTGTCCTCAACCCCTTCGGGTTTGAACCTTGACGGCCTCGGTGGCTTCAGAGTCACACATTATGATGGCTTAGGGACCGCTGCTGTCTCTGCACTCTGAAAGACACCCCAGGGCTGGCACAAACAGCACGGGTCTGAAGCTGGCTGGCAGTCAGCTCTGGGTGCCCATGACGGTCAGCCTGTGGGTCTCTGTCAGTGTCATGCTGCTATAACAAGATATCAGGGACTGGGAATTTGTATATATTTTTTGCCACCTGGGCCTATGGCCAGGGATGAGAATGTGGGATGCAGAGTTTGCTTACATAATAAGCCACGCTTGTGGGGGTGGCCAGCTCCCATTGGCCCCTCCAGGAAGAGCCAGCCACCACAGTGGCAGTAAGTCCACGGAAGCCTGGGAAGAGACTCAAACCACTGCACCCCTGTAACACGGAGGTACACAAGAAGGTGCCTGGAGGGCTGCATCATGCCGGAGAAGAAAGCGGAACAGGCAAATCCAGCGGTAAGAACACCAGCACGGCAGGGTTCTGCAGGGGTATGGAAAGACAGAGCCGACCCAGCAGATCTGCAGACACAGTGACGACTGACAAATGAGAGGCTTCGAGACGTGGACCAAGACAAAGCGCGTTCCTCTCCCACGAGCCGAGCCCTCTGAAGCCAAGGTGGAAAAGAAGGAAGAGCATCTCCGTGAACTTGTCTCCCATGGGGTGCACTGCTGCTGAACTGAAAAACCATCGGGTTTGAACTGGCCAACAGCACTCTCACTCATGAGAAGGTGGGAAGAGAAAACTGCACTCACAGTCACTTCAGCTGAGGTCAGAGAGAAGTTCCACCACTCTGCCTTGTGGGTCACAGCTTGTGCTGAAACCTCGCCAGTCAGGACAGTTCTTACGGGCCGAAACTTCTATCCCACGTCCTTTCCCACCACCAAAGCTAATTGCTTGCAGATACATATTTAATACTCATTTAAACTCGTGAGTGCCCCAGGCTCCCAAGATCATTTCATGTCCTTGACGCTGCCGTCCTGCAGTCTTTTTTGCCTGCATTTGGGTTCCTTCCTCCAAGACAAGAAAGGTACAGTGGAAATGGGAGAAAATCGAGGAAACTGAGATGCACTGGAAGCTACAACCTCACCCAACATGAGCTTAAGTGGAGGTAGAGGAAGCAGCAGTTGGAGGACAGTCAGAGGCCAGCTCCAGCCAGGAACATGGACTCAGCTTGTCAGCTCCCTAAGAGGAGCAGCACACGGCCTCTTGACTTAGAGAAAACGTGCAGTACTCTATGTGGGAGGCAGCAGCTGCAGTTCCCTCTGACCAGCAAGTTGTGCACGCATGTGTGTGTGTGTGTGTGTGCGTGTGGTTTTTTCTTCCTCACCAGAGCAAACATATATACTGATATTGATCTGCTGTCCAAAAGTGATTTCTGGACAAAATTAGTCTGCAAATCATCTGCCCCATAACTGGAGGCCTTGGAGCACAAACACAGAGATGATGCATCTCTGCAAACTGAGCGTAGCTAGAGAAAATGTTGCATTGCTTTTTTTCCCCTTTGGATTCAGCTGTGCCTGAGCAGACAGGAGAGGAGGGTGCAGGCACAACACAGTCACCGCTGGAAGCACAACGGTGACTCCCCAATGACAGTCAGCAAATTTTCCTGCTGTGTCAGGGCCAGCCAGGATTGCAACCTGGGAAGCAACGCCAGTCCTGAGGGAGGCAGGACTTCTAAGAGCAACAGGACTCAGAAAGAGGTTCAAGTCCCTCGGCAGCCAAAGCACACTGCCCAGCCCCATCATCTCCTCCCGTGTCTCCTCCGGGCCGCCTGGAAACCTAGGTACTCCACCTTGCTGGCAGCAGCATCAGTGCCATAACCGAACTCCCCTCTCGGCTCCCTCGTGGCTTCTCCACATCCGGCCATCACCCCTGCAGCAGGAGCAGCAGACAAACACGTGCAGCATGCACTTCTGCAGCCTCAGAGGCCCCACTCTTGGTGTCAGTGACTCGTGCGTCTTCCTCACTGCTGCAGCCATCTGCTTGGTGTCAAAGAGCCCAGAGGAGGATTCCAGGTGGGCCTGAGGGTAGACACGGCCAAAACTCCGCACCCAACAGGAGGCACCTAGACCACCCCTCACGGGAATATATGTTGAGACACTTAAATAACTACATGACTACAAAAACTTTACAGACTATCAATATACAGCACAAGCTAAACTTCATTACTGGGGACCCCTACAGAGGGCGCTGGTCTCCTGCCAGGTGTCACACCAGAAAGAAAAGCAAGAAGCAAAATGGCAGCAGCGGAGGTCAGGGTGACCAGTTGTCCGTGGGGAGCATTTACATCTTGTCCACAGCTGCTTCCATATCAAAACGGTATGAAAAGACCACAGGACCCACCGGACTCGACGCATTTCCCCTCCGGCCCTTCCCAGGAAAAGGCTGCCAAGGCCTCCCCCAAGCACGCTGCCTTCCTGACTCCTCCACTGCTCGTCACAGACCTGGAGCCAGAGACCATCACCGGAGGGAATCACTGTCCACCCCTAGCCAGTGAAGAACCCTTTGACGCAGGCTTCGCTAGCCCTGCAGAGGCATGAGATAACTAAAGAATTCACAACATTTAGAATTTCTGTATCCAAAAAAGGAAAATCAAAATCATATCAGAAAGCAAGACGAAATCACATGGTAATCGGGAGAGACCATCTGAAAGGAACACTTTATAAAAGTACTGAAGAGAGGCACGAAGCAGCCAAGAGAAGGAAAATGGTGGTCAAGAGAAAAAACAATTGAAAAGAAAGATAAGCAAAAGAAGCTGAACATTCATTTTACTGATTCTCTGCAAAAGAAACTTTTATGAGGGGCGAAACCGTATCGTGGCCCTGGTGGCAAATGACATTGAGCATTTTCTCATATATTGATTGGCCATTGGAATTTCTTCCTTTGAGGAGTGTCTATTCAGGTCACTGGCTCATTTTTAGTTGTATTGCTTGCTTCTTGCTGTTTAGTTTCTTATATGCCTTATGTAACCAGTCGCAATAGCAGCAGCGGCAGCAGATAAGTGGATAAATACAGTATATGCACAGCAGAGTATCACACAGCTGTAAAAAGAAGGGAATCTCATCCTTTGCACAGAAATGGAGAGACCTGGAGGACAGTGTGCTGCATAAAATGAGCTGGACACTGCAGGGCAAGCCCAGCATGTTGTGTCTCCTTCCTGGAAGCTGCAGGACACCAGCCCAAGAGGTTAACAATGACTGTATTGGGAATCAATAAAGGGACGTTGGGTATGACTGACACACACTGCATCCGTGTTGGGAAATCACACTGAGCTCTAAAGAAATGTGCAGTTAATATATGCTGATACAAAATAAGCTGAACATGCAGGTGCATGGCTTTAATCCCATGCTCTCGGAGGCTAAAACAGGAGAATTTCAAATTTGAGCTCAGCCTAGGCAATGTAGCAAGACCCTGTCTCAAAATAAGAAATGAATAAAGCTGAGGTGTAGCTCAATGCAAAGGCCACCCTGGGTTCAATCCCCAGTATCAAATAACTAATTAAAGATTAAAAGGAAAGGAACTAATACTTTAAAAAAATCTAACAACTATTTCCATAAATAAAAGGAGACAAATCTAAAACTTAAAAGAGCCGCATAGGTGCAAGGGGACATTGGCCCAGAATCATCGCCCATCAGAATTGTCCTCATTAGGCCCCAAGATCAAGGTGGTACCCTCAGGGACCTCCAGGCACAAAGACAAACAGCTTACACAGGTGAAAACTAGATCGGCCTCAAACTTCTCAAAAGCAACTACAAAGCAAGATAACAGAGATTTCACAAAGCTTAAAAAGTATAAATGAAGCATGTAACAGACTGCTTAGCCCACTCAGCTGTTTCTGGAGTCTCTAGGCCAGGGAGAACCCACTTCCAGGTCTGGGAGTGACCCCAGTGCCCTTCCACAGCTCTCGAAGGACAGGCCTCACCCAGCCAGGAACAGACTGAGGCCTGTGGGACCCGCAGAGCCATCTCGTGTATTCAGCCACAGAGGTCAGAGCCAGCCAGGAGCGGGTGACAGGCTGACCAGGGCAAAGGAGAGATGCACCTTCTGCCACAGTTGAAAGCACAACTGAGAAGCCAGGGGTGTGAGTCAGCTTCCTGCCACTGTGACAAGATGCCTGAGGCCATCAGCTTTGAAGGAGGAAAGGTTTATTGGGCTCCTGGCTTCAGGGGTTTGAGTCCATGATCACTGGGCTCTATTGCTTTGGGCCTGTGGAGGCAGCATGAGTCATGGCAAGAGACCACAGAGGGGGAGCCTAGGAAGCAAACAGAGAGAGGAGCCAGGCTTCCAATATCCCTTTCCAGGTCACACCAGTGACCTCACGTCCTCCCACAGGTCCTGCCTTTTAAAGGTCCCTGCCAATAGTCACCGACCAGGGACCAAGGCTTGAGCACATGGCCTTTGAGACACTCACATGCCACCCGAGCCACAGCACAGCAGAGGACAGGACAGAAAGTCCAATGCAATGGCTATAACTGCTGCACAGGAGATCAGAGGAGGCCAGAGGACACCATTCAGGCCTGCCTGGTGTTAAAACCTAAGTAACAAGACCAGGGTCACTGTAAAATGCGTTAATAAAACTGAAACTGTCCTGAACACCAAAATAAAATGTTCTGAAAATCAGAGAAGAGCCGGGTGTGATGCCTGTACTCCCAGCATTCAGGAGGCTGAGGCAGGAGGATCTCCATGAGTTCAAGGCCAGCCTGGACTACATAAACAAGGTTTATGTTATTGCTACACAGGGAGACCCTGACTCAAAAAAAATCAGAGAAGACATATCAAATAGGAAGGAAAAAGCATTGTACATTTGAAGGAATTTTCATAGGAATCATAGTAATCACAAAGGAATGTAATAGGCATAACTGAGAGTAAACAATACAGTCACATCAATAAAAAAGGAGTAGGCTGAAATTATCTGACAGTGGAAATTTTCAAAAATTGGTAAAACCTAACTACGACACCACACACACACACACACACCAAAGACAATTCTAAAAGACTAAAAGAGTGATCGAAAATGAAACAGGCTTTAAAAAAGCAGAGGTTACAATCCTGATGTCAAAGTAGACTTCAAGCCAAAGAAAGCACTTGACAAGACAAAGAAGGTTGTTTTCTAATGTAAAAAGTCTCCTTCTGCAGCCAAGGTGCCCAACAACCCCACACCCGCCCACGCAGGCACGAGAAAGAGCAATGCAAAGAGAAATAAGGAGAAACGCGCGGACAGCAGGACGCTTCACCTGATGCCCTGCGGACACAGGTGGCTGAGAGGAGTCTGCACAGCACAAGGTGATCTTGTGGACCCAGCATGAGGCCCTGGTCGCAGAGCCTGCGTCCTTCTCCGGTGAGCGTGAGACAAGCACTGACTGTGCCCCATGTTTGTCAGGACTACATGGAACAAAGATTTCCATGCAACAGGCACAGAACCAGCATCATCACACTTTACTCACGATGCAAAACTAAAAGTAGAAATCGCAAACAAAGGGGAAAGAATCTTACACGTGAGAATTTCAAAGGTCTCCTACTTCTGAGGCAAGAGGGAACTACGACAGAATTGCTGAGAAAGGGTGACAATGAAAACATGTCCCAGACCACAGGGTGCATCAGAGAAGCTGAGAAGGTCACAGCCCTGAACACCCACATCAACACAAAATCAATGCAAAACCAAAGGGTGAAAAGTCAAGCTATAAAAATAAGAAGTAAACCAAAGTGAAAATAAATTTATGAGCAAAGAAAGGATAAAACACTTTGATTCCCCTAAAAGTGAGACTTTGGATGAAACAGAAAAATCCTCTGAAAAACCCAACTTAGCTGGTTCCATGAACAGTGTCCGGGCCCAGCGGGTTTCACGGGTGGAGTCACCTAAACCTTTGCAAACACACAGTGAAAGGAGAAGGGGAGACAGCACCAGGCCTGGGCGTTTGTTTGAAAACCCTACTGGTCGATGGCTCAGACACCGGGATCAGCTGGACCACGGCACCCGCTGCGGGGACATGGCAGTCACACCACAGCACGGCCAGAGCCGCAGCAGCCCATGCCCCGAGGACAGCAGCAGGAGCCATCAGGAAGCAGGCAGAGGTGCCCAGCAGGACAGGGACAGCCCAGCCACCGCCCACCTAAGACGGGGTGTCCACGCCCTGTGGATGCCAAGGTGCAGGGGCAAGTGTAGATTTCCCAGTGACACTGGATGCAGAAGAGAAGGGACACATTTGGGACTGGTCCTCACTTCCTGCTTGTGCTGTTCTTTCACTCTCCGTGTCTTGTTCTCTAATTTCTCTGAACATGCGCGCAGCCGTAGTGGTGTGTCCTATTGCTGGACATCACCCTGACACCCCCAACTTGAAGGAGGTGCAGTTTCAGTCCAGTTGGCTGGTTCCAAAGAGGGGCTTAGTGGAACAGAGCAGCTCACAGCTGGTAGACAGAAAGCAGAGAGCAGAGGACGGCAGGGGGAGCGCACCCTTCCTGGCTGCACCCAGCAACCCCTGCCGGACAGACCTGCTCCCAACAGCAAGCAGCTGTGAGCGTGACCCAGTCACCCTCTAAAAGCCCTGCCCAGGTATGCAGGAGGCTTTAGGGGTCATCCGGATCTTTCCGAAGGCCGACATGCTCTTGGTGCAGGCAGAGCACAAGACTCCTCCCAGAGCAAGAAGGGCACCAGCCAGCAGCAGTGAGACGTCTCCCTTCCTGCCTTTGGTAGATGCGCCTTCCCTGGCAGCAGAGAAGAGTCCAGGGTCTGGAGGCGCAGGTCCACTGGTTCCACAGCGCCGGCTCCCCGCAGCCCTGCAGCCAGCTGGCCAGGTGACCCTGGCATCACAGACACCAACCAGTGATGCTGCCACTGCCACAGGCACGGCGTGGGGACGGCACTGACCGCCCAGCCCTGGGCTCAACGTCCATAAGCCGGTGCAATGAGACACAGGGACCGCTTGCACTGGGAACCTGAAACAGTGAAGCGGAGGATGTGTGCTCCCTCCCGCCTCGCTGCGCCAGAGGAATTAAAGCGAACTTCACTCGGCTAAGGAGAGTGCAGGCAGAGAGGCGGGGAGTGACGGAAACATGGCCGTGCTTGTTCCTTCACTGTCTCACTTGCTCACACACGGGCCATCCAGCCACGCTGGCAGCCCCGGGCAGGGTGGGTACTGCAGAGGGCAGTGACAGAAGCACCGTCCTCCTGGGAGGTCTGGCCCTCCAGGGGCAGAGACAGCAGCATGCAATGTATGGATTGGCTCATAGACAGTGATGGAGAAGTAGCACCTGTGTCCCTGTCACCAGGGGCTGCAACGGGGTACACCGAGCAGGTGGCTGGAGCCAAGCTGCCTGTGCGGGCCACAGCACTCTGCTCCCCTCCTGACTGCTACAAGCTGCAAGAGGAGGAGCGGGGCAACACCGCCAGGCCAGGCTTCCCAGCAGGCACAGCCCCACTCCAACACCTTTCCGAACCACCGGGAGGGCTTCTGATCTCGGCCTCCCTGGATTCTGTTCGGGAGTGTGAGCAGGTGTAGGAATCTGCACGTGAGCAAGCTCCCTGCCGTGCAGGTGCTGGGCCTGGGCTTCCGGGGGCAGCAGTTGGTTGGCTGTGCTCTTGAAGGCCCATCAAGCGGCAAGGATGGAGGCAGAGAGGCTTCCTAAGAAGACCAATCAAAATCTCAAAAGGCTGGTTTTTTTAGAAATTGACAAGTTGATTATAAAATTGAAATAGAAAATAAAAGGACATAGAACAGCCAAAACAAATGGCAAATGAATGATAAAGCTGGAGGAGTAATACAGTTTACTTTCAAAATGTATGGTAAAGTCATAGCAGAAGTCAGCAAACCAAAGCCCATGGGCTGTGCTTTCAGGGCCTCAAGCTAAGAATGGCTCTTACATTTGAACCAGTTCTTTAAAAAAAAAAAAAAAGTGTTGCAGGGGACATATGTGAATTCCCCAAAAAAGGCTACCATGTTTACTATATGACCCATTATGGAAAACTTTTACCACCCCTCGAGGTGCTCTAGCCAAAACAATGCAGCACTGGCATGCAAGTAGACAAACAGATCACAGGAGCAGAAGAGAAAAAACAGCCACACCTGTGGACAACTGATTTTTTTTACAAAGATTCAGAAGCAATTCAGTGGTCAAGTGGAGCCTTGTCCACACAGGGTGCCGGAGCAGCAAGACTGGCCAGTGCCCGAGAACAAACTTTGATCTGTGCCTGCTACAGTAACTCAGAATGAATCCCACATACAGAGTAAAACCCGAAGTATACAACATGGAATACAGCATCAGACCTTTGTGACCTTGGTTCATCAATGATCTCTTAGCTGTAACACTAGCACAAGATCCAAAAAGAAAAACATTGATAAACTGAACTTTATCTAAATATAAAGCATCTGCTTTCCAAAGTCACTGTTGAGAGATTAAAAGACAAGACAAAAACTAGAAGAAAAAATTTCAAATCATGTATCTAATAAAAGATTTATACATAGAATATATAATGAACTCTCAAAATGCAGTGACACAAAAACCAACTTAGTAAGTTTTGGAGATTTGTTTTTTGTTTTCTTCTTCTCTCTCAAAGGAAATGAAGCTCAGTTGTCAGCAAAGCTGCAGCCCACATGGGCTCCGTGTCCAGAAAAAGACACTGTGCCCGGCCTGCAGGCTTTAGGCGAGACACTTTCAGAGCCACCCTCGAGTCAGAGAGTTTTAAAACGATCCTGAAAGAGGCAGCTTCAAGTGGACAAACTTTGAATACACAGTTCACTAAAAATGATAGAAATTTCAGTGTATTAGTCAGTTTTCTCATTTGTAGGGACAAATGACCTGACACCCTCAGTTTAAAAGGGGAAGGTTTATTTGGCTTATGATTTCAGGGGATTCAGTCAATGGCTAGCTGCTCCAAGGCGGAAGCATCATAGTGGAAGGGTGTAGTGGAGCAAAGCTGCCAGGAACCAGAACAAGGGAAACACATCAAAGAGGAACAGAAAGAGACCAGATACAGTACCCAAGGTCATGCCATCATGACCCACACAGAAGGGTACTTTACTAATCCCCAGGATTTTTTATCAAGTTGACAGTCACAAGGGTCACAGATAAAAATAGTAATAATACGTGAAAAGATGTGAAAAGATGTTAAACACGATTAATCACTAAGGAAATGCAAATTAAAACCTCAGGGAGACCATTTGCCTGATAGGATGACTAAACTAAAAAGGCTGACCATAACAGGTGTTGGCAAAGATATGGAAAAATGGAACTCATCCTCTGTCGGCAGGAATATGCTCAGAAATAGTTTGGTAGTCTCTCAAGAGTAGAAACAAATACCTAGCATACGACCAAGCCCTTCCTCTCCTGGACAGTCCCAGCGGTATGGAACCACGTGTCTATGTCAAGACTTAGCCCTAAACATTCGTGGCAGCTTTATTTATAATAATAGAACAGTGGAAGCAAAGCAGATGTCTATTGTAGGCTAATGGATGAACAAACCATGATGTAGCCATACAACAGAATCAGACTCAGCACTGAGAAAGAATCAACTATGGGAAATATCAACATGGATAAATCTCAAAACATTTATGTTATCTGAAAGATGCCATATCAGAAAAGCAAGAGAGGAACAAAGAAAAGAAAGAAGAAAGAAAGAGAAGGGGAGAGAAGGCAGAGAGGAAGAGAGAGGGAAGGAGAGAGAAAGGGGAAATACACACTGCAGAGTGCCACTGATCTAAAATCTTAGGAGCTAGGGGGGCTAACGTGGTGGAAACACTCTGGAGACTGCCTGCGGCCAGCGTGGGAGAAGCAGGAGGAGGAGGAGGAGAAGGGTGCCAGGTCACTGCAGGCAGTGTGGAGATATTCGTTATCTTGATCATGATGAGGGGCTCCCACACAAGCAGCAGGCGAGGCTGATTGCATCATATACTTTAAATATGTGCGTGTAAATTCTCCTGCAATCAGGCTATATTTAAAAACAGGGCTCATGGGTATTGAAATATCACAACACTGCACCCTATAAATATGTGCAAATATTATGTGTCAACTAAAATAAAAAGGAGAACTGGTTGTTTTGCAGTGTTTATTCTGCAAAATAACTCCAAAAAACTAAACTTTTTACAACTTAAAGCAAATTACCATCTAAGCCCTGAGTTCTGGAGAAAGCGAAATCCCACTGGGACACCAGCACAAAGCAGAGAAGCATCCGAGCTGACACATCACAGATGGGCCAATAGTGATAAGCAGGAAACTCCGGGCCTTGTTTCCCAAGGAAGCTTTGCCTTCTACTATCTTTTAAAAAAATCCTACAGTTCACGAAGTTCATACATTTCACAGAACTGCATTGCTTCTTCTGAAAACCTCTATCTTCTGGGCCTCACAGCTATTAGCAAATTTAATTCTCACAGCAGCCCCGTGGGGGAGGTGGGCCACTCGGCAGCCACGGGGCCCATTTTATAGGCTGGGACCGTGAGATTTGCGTCAGCTCATAGAACCGGAATCCAAGGTGCATGTCAGACTGAAGGCCTCAGAATCCAGGACCTCAAATTGTATCCTGTGGGGGTCCACGTCCACCTCAGAGAAGGCGGACATCACGCCCAGCTTCATGGATCTGATAGTTACTAAAACCAAGGCCTGAGAGCAGCCCCCAGCTTCCACATCTGATTCCTTCTCACGTCACCCATTGTTGTGTAAAGAGAAGGAAGCTGAAATGTCCCTCCGAGGGCAGCAGCACTCCAGAGTCACGGTCCGCGCTCCCGCCCGTCACCGGGCTCCTGGCGCTCTGCACCACAGCTAAGTGTTAGAGCTCTGTCCTCTCCGCTCGTAAGCTGCAGCCACTGCCTTGTGCACCACTCCATGATGCCTTTTTTTTTGTTTTTGTTTTTGGTATGGGGGATCGAACTCATGACCTCACAGTTGCCAGGCAGGTGCTTACACCACTGAGCTAAATCCCCAGCCAGTAAATGTCTTTTAAATCGAGTCATCAGAAATAATTTTTAACAGTCTGGCTCAATACGCTTTCCTGTCCCTGTCTCACACACACACACACACACACACACACACACACACACACTCAGGGAAGCCCTCCTGCAGAGCCGTGGAGCTGGCCTTTCATGCACTTTACCCTGCAGCCAGCCATGGAGAGAGGCATGACGGTCACATTGAACTTCCATAGGACACACAGGAAGCAGGGCCTTGGGTGAGCAGACGAGAGGGAGAATGGGCCAAGACCTCCAGCCACAGGAGGGTGACACACTTACACTGGCTCGCAGCACTGGAAGACTCCAGAGATGCGTCCGGGACAGCACGGCCTGGGTCCACGGTGTTCGATGCGGATCTTAAGCCCCATGTGTAAGAAACCTGAGCTCCTAACCGTCCTCCCGAGCCTGGCCCTGCCTCTCAGCACACTGAGCCCCGCCTTCCGTCCTGACCCTGTCTTCTGGAGCCCCCACATCCGCCTTCTCACGCTGGAGACTCACCCGTCTGCAGCCATTTCTGACACCCCCGCAGCCGGACCATCTCTGCTCTCCACCTAGGTAATTACAGCAGCCCTTGCCTTCCTGGCTCTGTCTTCAGCACAAAGACTGGGGCAATGTTCTCATGACAGCCACACACTGTCACCCCTGCAAAGCCCTCTGGTGATCTCTCGTCCCCAGCCACGGCCCTTCTTCCCTTGCTGCTCTGCTCCTGTGCCCTGGGCTCCTTGGCTTCCTGCAACTCTCGGGCACCTCTTCTCTGAGGACCTCGGTGCAGCCCTTCCCTTGGTGCCCCCAGCTCTCCACACTTCTCACTCCCTCCCGCAGGTCTGTCGTGTTCTTCCGACACCTTGAGGTGCGGCTCTGTCTGGATCGCAGCACCCACCACCACCACGCAGCGTCCCTACTGCCCTTCCTCTTCGCTTATCTCCACGGCACTCTTCTGTGCACCCCACACTGACTACGGCTTCGCTTTGGGTCCCTCTCTCCCTCGGGATGTTCACCCCTTTCTGCGATAGAGGACAGACAGCTCCGGGAAGCAGTGGGCAGCTGCACCCCTGCTCTCGTCTCCATGGAGCTATATTGCAGGACCTGGAGTCTCATAGATCTGCTGTCCATGAAGGCCCTTCTTCCAGTTTTTCCTGGTGCTCCCACCCCCACCTGGGCCAGACTTCATCCTTGAGGAGAGCTGCAGGACAAGACACCACCGCACCTCTTCGAAGGGAACCGAAGTAAGTCAGCTGCCTGCCCGGATCAGCCAGGGTCCAGGGAGGACCATGATGCGAGATGAGGAAGCTGCCCAGCATCAAAGCAGCAGCAAAGTGCTAAAACGAGTTTGGGCTGGGCAGCCTGCCTGGCCGGGGGCAGGCTCCGTCCTTCCGCACTGAGCAGAAGTGCTGTGTGCCACCTTGGCCGCGTCTCTGCAGGGACACAGCCCTTCTCCTTCCCACTGGGCCAGTTCTCTGCCTGGACCTCAGAGGTGTGGCTGTGTCCATGGAGGATCCTAAACCTCCCCAGCAGCCTTGACCATTTCCCTTGGGCTGATGGGGGAGGAGAGGTCTATGCCACCGCGGTCACCAAACCACAGAGTCTCCTGGCTGCAGCAGCTCGGCCAGTGTGACTCAGACACAGATTACACCCGGCACAGCTCTCCTGCCCATGCAGACTTCAGGGGCAAACGAGAGGAGCTGGGGGCTCCGAGGCGGGGAAGGGAAATTAAGGATTTGGGGCTGCAGACTTGGTTCTGCCCCAGGCAGCCAGACCTCCCAACAGCATGGATCCTGGAGACTGAACGGGCGCTGACACGGAACCGCCCGAGGAAGCCTGCTGGCATGCAAGGCTTAGGAGCAATATTTCCAGAAGAGCTCCGTGAAATCGTTGCTCTGGAGCTGGGAGCTGGAGGTTGTGGGGACAGTGCCCTCTGAGCTTTACTCTATGTGCAGCTCCCCCCAAAACAGCAGTGCTGAACCCTCAAAGTTAACCAATCTAAAATGAATTTCGAGAGAGGAGCAGAACCCTACCATTTAACCCTTCACCTCATCCGAAGGAGTTTACCCCACAGCTGCGAGGAGGAAAAAGCATTTTTCAAGGTCCTTGGAACTGACAGATGTGAAGAAAATTCCCCCAGGACCTACATTATCACAGATTTCAAACAGAACATAAGAGCAATTACAGCTTTCCCCAGCGTGCTGCTTTGGTTTTTCCAGGGAGGCAGGAATCAGCGGCAGCCCTAACACTGCACCCCTTGCCCGCCACACACATGCATATATCTGGGTGTGAAAGTCACCCCTCTAGGAGGGGTCCCCATGTCAGTCAGGGTGGGGAAGCTGGGCCACAGCCCTCGTGGCACTCATCTGAGCTGTCTGCCAGCCCCTCATTAGCACCAAGGTCAGGGCCTTATCAGGAAGCTGAAATTAAGCCATCACCCTCCCACTAGCAGCTCTCCTCCTGAGATAAAAATTTTACAACAGGGGTCAGAACAGGATTGCTTAGCATCTGAAAACACTTCCCCTGCGACCTTGAGCTTTTATCGCTTGAGAACCAGAATAAAATCTCTGAGTCAAGATTTATGAATAAATAATTAACCCAGAAAATAAAAGCGGCATTGAGAGAGAAATAGGTCCTTCCCAACTGTGGTCCAAGTTCCTTTCTCTATATTTCCTCCCCTCAGCTCCTCTCATCCCTTTCTCTTATTTCTCTCTTCTCTCTCTCTCTCTCTCTCTCTCTCTCTCTTTCTCATGAATACAGCATTTTCAAGGAAAAAGGAGTGAAAGAAACAGCAACTGGGGTACAGACAGGTTCCTGCCACAGTGGTGGAGGAAGGACCCCCGGGGAGGGGAGGTCCTGCCCTGCTGCCTTTCAGTAGCCCATGGCCACCTGCCCTGACCGTCCTCCTCCCACATCTCCAGGACCATGCTGCTCCAATGGGCATCAGGAATGATCTGAGTCTGTAGCCGCTGAGCTCTGGAATCCGTTAAGCCCGGGATGCCGTGCACAGACCCATTCCCAGGTAGGTTCCTCGTTCTGCCTGGGCTTCTTCGCTTCTGCCAAGATGGTAGGAACGTGCTAATCCTGATGCCCACATCTACTATCAGGCCCTTCTGATTCCACAGATTCCCCAGGACAGTGAGCGTCTCGACGAGGGGAAACCGTGCAGAAGGCCATGCCGAGGACATCAAATGCAACACCCCTGGGAGAGAGCCTGGCATGAGGCGTGATTAATGCAGCAGGATTAAGCATGTGCTGAAGTTGCTTTCCTCAGTTTATCTACCAGCAAGGAATCACAGCACATTCCTGCTCCTGGGGGGAAGAAAGCAGATCAGGGCACTTGGTGTGGTCGGGCCCAATGCGCCTTTCCTGTTACCAGTCAGTTCCAAGCTCAACAGACAGGAGACGGGGGAGGCTACTGTCCACAGTGACACAGCCCACTCTGAGGGGCGACCTGGGACTGAGCGATTAGGCTCTGCCGGTGGTGACCATGGAGACTCCGAGGCGCCCTGGCCCTTCAACACTAAGGCACACTGGCCGCTTGGTCCTTCGCCAGTGTTTAACTGCTCTGTTCCGCCCTAAGGAAGGGGAGATTTTCGCTCCTGCTCCAGTGTGTGGTGAGACAGCAAGGGGAAAGCAGAGGTATTCAGGGTCAAGCACATAGCTGAGCGCCTCACAAAACAACCACAACACGTTAGATCCCGCACAGCCTCTCTACACAGCCCCCAGTTCTTCGATGATGAGTTCCTTCCTCCAGGATCTAGCAATGAACTCAGCAAAACCGTTACCAGCAAAGTGTGGCAGGTCAGAAGAAGCCCAGGTAGCCATGGTGGGCTCCATGCTGACCTCCAGGCACAGCAATCTGAACACAGCACCGCACTGGGCACCCCGTACCGGTACCCGGCACTGGGCTGCAGCGGCAGCGGATCCACCCGTGTCCCACGCATCTTCTCCTGGTGCTCTCACCACCACCCTGGGGGCTTCTCAGCGGACACCACTGTGCCAGGCAGTGTCCTGTGCCTGCGGTCCACCCACAGGCAAGCATTTACACTCATCTCTGGTCAGATGACCAGATGGGCACTGTGACATCAGAAGGGCTGGGCCTGACTCAGCCTGCTTTGGGGAGAGGCCACCTGCGAGGCTTCTGGGCTTGTCATTTCAGCCACAGTGGACTGGAAAAGCTTGCTCTGCTGGGCTCCTCCATTGCTGCTGCAGAGACCTGGGCTGGGCTGGGCTGGGGTCACACATAAGCGCTGGGAAGGTGGCCACAGCTTGCATCCTCATCCTCACCACGGAGATGGTGGCAGCAGAAAAGCTCCAGGGAGAGCCAACCCCTTTGTGTCCTTAAAGACTTCACAAGCTCCAGGAGAAAAAGCCAGCCTAGTAACCTGGTTGCAAACACATGTGACGGTGTCCAGTCAGAAGCCTGGACGCACCGTGGAAGAAAGGCTGGTGGCTGCTGCTCCCCAAGTCGTGATCCGCCCAAGTGCACACACAGCCCTCAAGGAGTCTTTCCTGCAGCTGGAGACACAAGCAGTCTATTTCCTCTGCTCTCCTCCTGGCTTACAGGTGATTGCCACCCATACCCTGTCCTCAGGCAAGGCTCTGTCTGCTCACTCTGGGCATGGTTCCTGTTTATGGTGTAGTAGGCAGGAGCCTCAGAACCTACAGAACTTGCAGTGAGATACCCAGTCTCCTGGGTGAATATTACACAGCCTAGAAAAGCACAGCTCCCCAGCTCCGAGGCTGCTGTGATGGAACTGGAGGTGCAGCTGTACCTGATCTTCACCGCAGAGTGCCTCAGGGTTCACAGAGAAGGAGCCTGTTGGTTCCTAACTTTGACTCTCCCCTCCCATGTTGCCAGCAACTGAGTAGCTGCCTCTCTTTGAAACTCTTCCGGCCCAGGAATGCTGCCCCAGAGCTGCCCACGCTGTGGCCCTAGACAAGCGCTCCTTACTTCAGCTGGAACCTGGCTCCCTGGATCGCACAGCCGTTGCTCGGTGCACTGCCTGCTTGTACACCTCAGCCCTCCCAGCCCTGGAAAACGTGAGTTTGCTCCCACAACCACGGCCCTCCCGGTTCCCAGGAATGTGAGCGGCTCCCACAGCAGACACTGCATCCCTGGTGTCACGATTCCCATTGATGCTGATGTGAAGTACCCAGTGTGGGTGTCAGCAGCAGGCCCACGTCTAACATGAGGGAAGGGGACCAGGGGTGAGTGGCAGCCCCAAGTCCCTCCAGCCTCCCCATGTCTGCCTCCTGCTGCTTTGGTGGCAGAAAGCAATGTGGGTTCACTCTCTCCTGTAGATGCAGCACCCCCTGAATCCCCTGTGCCGCAAGAGGACAGTGCCTCCAGGGTGGGCTCCCTCTTGGAGCCACAGGGGACGCCAGTCCTCACTTGGTACCCATCACACTGCCCATGTTCAAAAGGGCTCCTGTGGCTCCAGGTCCTCGTCCAATACACATTCTGTCACTCATGGAGTCAGTGTATCTGTACTATAGAAACAAAGATGAACAAAAGTAAAGAAACAAGGACTTGCGGGAAAATGGCAGAGTGATAAGCAGCAGAGAAAGACCCTAAGTTTTGGTGTCCAGACCCTGGAATACAGCAACATGAGGAAGAGGAGGAGGAGGAGAGAGGCAGCTCCCATGGACACAGGAAGGACCCAAACTGAGACTTGAAGCCCACGGAGAGAGATGATTCAGGAATCCAGCAAAAACAAGAAAACCAGGGCAGCAGTCCTGCCAGCCAGGCAGAAGCAGCAAGGAAGCCACCTCCACCCCCACCCCCACCCCGCTCTCCCCCCATCATAAGCAACTGGATGCAACACAGGCTGAGATGACAATAGCCAAAGTAGGGCAGTAACCTGGCATTTGTGTTGCTTGACTGACTGTACAAGCCTGGGGCCAATAGTCTGATCAACTATTTAGAGGATAACAATATGCAGTATGATAATGACTGTGGGTTTCCCGCCGTCCTATCATTGTTTTGCTTTGTTTCATTTTACTTTTCTGCCTCAGTCCCTTTAAAATAGAGAGAGACAAGGTCACCCTTCCACACCCTGGGCTCCTCACCCACCCACATGACCATGGTCAAAACGTTGGAAAGCTTTCATGTGTCTGGATGCGGACAGACGCTCCCTTGCTGTCATTCCCTGAGCCGTGGTGCCCGGCCTTCGGGCTCACCTGGGCTGCACGGAACGAGAGGCCTTGTCCTGGACCACACAGAAAGGACAGTGCATCATACACGCATACATTAGATGATGTCGTTAACATACAAGTGACAAAACACTTCTACAGTTTTCATTATGGTATTTTTAAAATTTAGTTAAATGTTTATTGGTACAATTTAGGTATATACAGTAGAGGGGATGAGACAGAGAACAGAAGCCGAAAAGACTTCAGGGATATTTAGAAAGCAGAAAGCAGAGTTAAGTGATCAGTTTTACATGGAAACCACGAGCAAAGAGTGATCTGAATAATCCCTAGATTTCCACCTAAGGCCCATAAATGTAATAGCTGGGGTCCCGCAGTTGTCGAAGTATGTGTGCCTGTGTGTGGGTGTGTGGGTGCTCACCCTAACATTGTTTAGGAGTCCTAAACACTGTCTTAATTGGTCTATCTGAGCATTCTCCTGATCATTCACTCTACACCCCCGCCCCGTCTGTGCTTGGTTGAGGATCCCATTTGTACCAGGCCACCTGGGTCCCAATGGTTATCATCAGTGGCAAGCTTGTGCCAGCATTTAACAGGTCCTCATGTGAACTGCCTCCCTCCAAGTCGAACATCAAAGCTCAATTCTTTCACCAGTGTGAAGAGCACATTTTTGAAGGATAAATTTGCAGTTTCATTTCTTAAATTAGTTAGTAAATTATAGCTTTGAATTGTCATTATAAAAACTTCAAAGTGGAGAAGTAGCGTTTCCTTAATTGTCACAAGCTAATTAGAAAAGTCCAGAGGGAAGCTGAAAATAAATAAAGACAGGCTCGAGCCAAGGAAAGGACAAGTAAGAAGCCACATCAGGCTGTGGAAATGAGCATTTTTCTAGGAGTCTGAATAGAGAAAAGTGGAGAAAGGTAATCAGAATGTGCTGAATTCAGAAGAAACTGACTAGGTATCATAAGGCTCATTTTTGTTGTATCTGCTGCTATTAAGTAAATAAAACTAAGCCACTTAATCCCAGAAAAATATCTTAAAGTACATGAACAAAGGGCCAGATGTGTTCACTGGAAGAACGATAGTCTCTTTAATAAATGGTGCTGGAAAAATTGGCTATCCATATGCCGGAAACTAAAACTAGACCCCATGCCTATCACCATGTACTAAACTAAAATCCAAATGGATCAAAGATCTAAATATTAAAACAGAAACACTAAATCTGTTGGAAGACAAAGTAGGTAAAAATCTTGAAGATATAGGGGCAGGTAATGAATTCATGAACAAGAATCAAACCATATGGGAAATACGTCCCAGAATTAATAACTGGGATCACATTTTATTAAAGAGTTTCTGCATGTCGAAAGAGATCTCCAGCAAAGTGAAAAGAAAACCCACAAACTGGGAAAAAATCTTAGTGAACTGTCCCTCACACAAAGGACTTGTGTATAGCACTTACAAAGAATTAAAAAAAATCAGACCCCTGAAATTCAAAGACCCAATCCAAAACTGGGCATCCAAGATGAATACACAGTTCTCAGATGAAGAAATATGAATGGCAAATAAATACATGAAAAAAATGTTCGTCATCATTAGTCATGAGAGAAATGCAAATTAAAACCACACTGAGATTCCATCACACTCCAGAAAGAATGGCCAGGACAGAAACAATTACCAACAACAAGTGTTGGGAGACTATGGGGAAAAAGGAACTCTTCTGCACTGTTGGTGGGAGTGTATACTGGTGCAACCACTGTGGAGGTCAGTCTGGAGATTCCTCAAAAAGCTGGGTCTGGAGGTCCCATTTGACCCAGCTATTCCACTTCTGGGTATATTCCCAGAAGAACTGAAAACATCATACCACAGTGATATATGTGCACCCATGTTTATAGCAGCACAATTTGTAATAGCCATATCTTGGAAACAACCTAAGTACCCATCAACTGAGGAATGGATAAAAACATTGTATTTTTATATAATGGAGTACTACTCAGCTATAAAAAATGATCACATTGAGATATTTATAAATAAATGGATGCAACTTGAGACCATACTCATAAGCAAAATAAATCAAATTCACATGTATAAATATCATATAGTCTCCCTAGTATAAGAAATGTTAAGAGTACATAAGATTTTAGGGTAATCATGATTCCCCATTACATTGCTTTGAAGCCTTATAATGTTTTCATTCATCAGTTGGAATGGTTTTATTCTGTTCTGATTTTATGTGTGATGGTGTGAACAGCTATTTTGAAGAAAAAACATTATGGCGGCCACTGCTGATTTAATATCGTCTTGCTTTGAAGTCCTACCATGCTTTTGTTCTTCTATTACCATTGGTTCTATCATGTTGTGTCTTACTGGATTTTAATATGTGTGATAGTATAAACAAATTTTTTATGGAAAATGAGACATGATAGTAGCCATTGTTCACTTTGTGTTATTTGGTTTAGAACGCCCTGTAATACTTTCATTGTCTTGAATGGTTTTAACTATTTTGTTATGTTTGATAGTATTGTGTGTGAAGCTATGCTCAACTATTACAAAGAAAGAGACATTATGGTAGCTACTATTAATATCCAGTTGTCTTGTTGCGAAGTGTTGTGTTGCTTACATTGTTCTGTTCTGATCTGCTTTGTAATGGCCTCTTTTGTTTTACTCTCTTTAAAATTAAAAAAAAAAAACACTATCATGCATAAGCATAGAACAATGGGACAGAAATGAGAATCCAGAAATAACCCCTGGCATTCATGGACAATAGATTTTCAGTAAAGGCGCCAAGATAATTCAATGAGAAGAGCTTTCTTTCTATGAATAATACAGGAACAAATGAATATTCACGATTTGAATGATGAAGTTGAGCTGCATATGATGGTGCATGTTTATTATCCCAGCAAGCAGAAGGCTGAGGCAGGAGGACCTTGAGTTCAAGGCCAGCCTGGGCCCTATAACTAACTTTGAGATCATTCAGGACTACATAGCAAGATTCCATTTCCGAAAAATGATCTCTTATACTGCGCGCACACGCACATGTGCAAACACACACACACACACACACATGCACACACACACACACACACACACACACACACACACAGCTACAGGCCCCCGGGATTACACCTATGGGTCTTAGTTATGCAAGGCAGAAATCTAAGGTTCATTTCAACTCACTCCTTTTTCATAGTTTGTATATAAAACTGTCACTAAACTCTCTGGATTCCTCTTTCTAAAGATCATTCAGTAGACTATGAATGTCCCTAGCTTTATTCAGCCCCAGCTCCCCACCTTGTGCTCCTAGGAGGCACAGGAAGAACTCACCACATTCTCGCAAGTCCTGACCTTTTCCATCTTCAGAACTCTTGTGAGCTGCAAGTGCAGCAACGCTGGATATAGACACCCATGGAGCAGGCGCAGGAGTAGGTACAGGCATAGGTGGGGGTTCAGGTATGTGACAGGCATGGGCTCAGGTACAGCTGCAGGCGGGGGTGTAGGTACAGGTGGCGACTCATAGTTAAAATTAGTCGGCCTCAGTTCGCTCGTAGTGGATCCATGCTGACTTCTGATAGTAGCACTTGGTTTTCTTAGTGTTAGTGTCACCACATTCAGCTGTCTCAGGTTCTCATTTTGCAGCAGTGAAGATGGAAACTGACAAAACAGCAAACAGCAGCAAGCTGTGGGAAACGGCCAAACGCGCGCTTATTGGAAAGAGTAAAAGAGACTCTCCACTAGTAGGAGAGGGGAGTTTGGTAAAGTGTTTAGATAGACGTTTAGGTCCTCTGGGTTTTTATACAGATTTGGGGACTGCTGGAGGGACAGAAGCAGGGGAGCTCCTGTGGCAGGCAGGCCTTGGCTGTCTGGAAGGCAAGTGCTTCATCGCATTTCACTTGCGCTAAGTTCCCCTATTTGGTTAAGGACAGCTTTGTCTCCTGCATTTCATGAGGCCTTCGTGGTCCATTTTATTATGCTAACTCCTTCGTGGTCCATTTTATTATGCTAACTCACGTAGGCCCCTACTTTTAGTGTAATTTAAATTGCCTGTTCAAGAACTATGACTAGCTGCCTAACTTCCCCTACGCCCTGGCTTCATTAGCAGCAAGGGATCCACACAAATTGAAGCGTGGAGACCAACAGGATTTTTTTTATGAAACTGACTCATCTGCAGCACTGCCCCAGGGCTCTGGGGGTGTCCTCCGTGAGTCCACAGTACTTACATAAAATGCAGTCCCACACTACGAGTGCATGGATAGTGTGCCTATTAGTTAAGATTTGAGATTCATCTAAAATAAGAAAACATATTTGCTCTCCCAGCTTTCATTTTGTAATGTTTTTGGATGAGACAGGATTGTGGTACTGATAACGCATAGTTTTAAAAGGGAGGAGTCAGAAGAATTAGCGGCTACACAACCCAGTGCCCGCTTGTAAGAGGGAATCAAACAGGTGATTTCACAAATCAGAGATGTCTCTAACACAAGCAGAGCTACACTTTGGCAGGCACTGGTCACACATAATGGAGCTATGGAGTCAGGGCACACCCCAGGGTTTGCGTAGGAAAGGGCACCCACACTTTCCATGCTAGGAGCAGAAGGCCAGACAAGAAGAGAAGTCCCCGTATTTCTTTCCAGCTGAAATCCCAGCAGGTGTTTTGTTGACAACACAGGATTCAGTAGCACTAAGTTCAGGGACTCTATCTCCTCAGTCACCTGCTATTGTCCCAGAGACTCATTTTTCAGGATTGCTCACTGCTTGGCTGCGGAGTTAACTCAGTGGCACAGCGCCTGCCTGGCAAGCGTGAGGTCCTGACTTCAGTCCCTGGTACAGAAAGAAGGAAGGAAGGAAGGAAGGAAGGAAGGAAGGAAGGAAGGAAGGAAGGAAAATTGCTCACTGAAATATGTCCCTGAGCCATGGCCCAGGAAACAGCAGTCAAGGCTTGCATTCTTGATAATCCAACGGCAATGTGCGAGGAAATCCCAGCCCTGGACCACCTCTCCCAACACCTGCTGTCAGATTTGGCAAAAGATTTGGTGGTGTAAACGTCAAGGTAACACTGGACTTCAGACGCAGGAAGGAAATCTAAGCCATCCAACTCCTTATGAAAAGGACCGAAATCATCATTCAGAAGAGATAAGTAAATTATGTATTAAAGTAAATTTAATACAAACGTGCACTTTTTTAACCAATCCTTAGTAGTTTTGATTCTCAATTTTTTTCCATTTCATTAACGAACTCCTCACTTCTTCCCCTGCCAAACTGCTTCAGTACCAGTCCCCTGGATGGATACCCCTGGGTGGATTCCAAGATGGAAGAGTTTTTAGCCTTATCTCTTCTTATGAGGGAAAATATTTTCCCTTAAGGACCCCCAGCTTCATCAGACAAAATACCCAGTTCACCATCTCCACTTGCCAATGCTGGGTTTGTTTCCTATATTTGGTGCATATTGGTCAGTGTTCTACTAGAGAAACAGATATAGCACAAGGCGGACAAATGTATGAGAAGTTACAAGATCGGCTTATGATGGTCAGTTGCAGACTTGGATGAGGGAGTGTGCAGAGGGGTTCTGCACCCTGGAGACCAAAGGATCCAGTCCAAGGTCTGGAGTTCACTGGTGTCCCGTGCAAGTCTGTATCAGGAGACCAAAGGGTCTCAATGAAGGCTGAACGATCCAAGGGGGAAGTGGAAGAGTCTGTGCTAGAAACCAGGAGACGGCATCCAAGCTAAAGGGGAAGACGGGAGCTCCTCCGAAAAACAGAAGCAAGTCTGTCCTTCCTCATTTCCCTTTTATACCATCCAGGGAATGAGCCACCCTAGGGCAGGTCCTCTACACCCTAGGATGTAGACTTGCTGAGCTGATTTAATTAAGCTTCTAAACTTCTCAAGTTGACCCAATCAGTCAACCATTACATGTGGCAAAAACATAAGTTTGTGGGCCAGGGGATTTAGCTCAGAGGCACAAGTGCCTTCCTGACAAGTGCAAGGTCATGAGTTTGATCCCCAATAAACCGCCCCCCAAATAAACCCAGAAGATTGTGTTCCTAGAGGCCATCTCTATACTGGAGATTAACCGTTGACTTATTTCTCTGCCTTGTTTCTTCTTGTCAATTAAAAAACCATTCACTGGGTGCCATTTTGGATCAACCAGTTTGTGGGGTGGAAGATAATACTGATGAGGAATCAATGTTACCTACAAATTCAGTGCATAGGGGGCCACGGATTTAGCTCAGTGGCATAAGCACCTGCCTGGCAAGTGCAAGGTCATGAATTCAATCCCCGGTACACTCCCCCACAAAAAAAAAAAAAAAATTCAGTGCAAAACATCTGAAAATCCTGAACACATTTGCTGAAGAAATGGAGAACCTCATCTTAAAATTTGCATGGAATCTGAAGGGACCCAAACAGCTAAAATAATCTTGCAAAATGAAACAGAGCTGGAGGATTCATACTTCCTAGTTTTGAAACTTGTTGCAAAACTACACTATGGTAATCAAGCTGTGTGATGCTGGCATAAAGATAGACTGGAGTAATGGAAAAGAGAACTCGAAAATAAGTCCATACATAGAGGTCAAATGACTTTGATAATGTACTGAAAGTACTACTAAACGTCAACAACAATAGCTAAACTCCAACTCAAAATCACAGAAAGAATTCAGATAGATTTTTCTGCAATGAAGATATAAAAATGACCAATGGGCACAGGAGTAGACAAGCATCATTACTAATCATCAGGAAAACACAAATCAAAACTGCAGTGAGATGCCCTTCACACCTCTAGCGTGGCCACTGTCTTTAAAAAAGAACAGGAAGTATTAAGCATTGGGGCGGCAATTGTAATTGGGGGAGGCTAAAATGGTAGTCACCGTGCAAAGTAATACAGCAGCTCCTCAAAAGATTAAAAACAGGACTACTACTGCCTTACAGCCCAGCAGTGCCATGTCTGGGTACACGCCAGAAAGATCCGAAAACAGAGCCTCAAAGCAACGTTTGTGCACCAATATTTGTAACAGCAACTAAAGTTCAGGAGCAACCCAAGGAGCAGGGGTGAACCTGGGTGAGGGTGTTCTGGTGGCTGAAATAAACCAGCCCGGAAAAGCACTGCCAGCTTCCACTTATAGAGGCACTCAGAGTGGTCAAAACCAGAGGCCGCAGGCAAAGGGTGATTGTGGGAGTCGGGCGCTGGGCAGTGGGGAGTTGTCTGAAGGGTACAGACCCTCGAGAACCTCGGTGATGGGGGAAGATGCGCTGAGTGGGGGTTGGGTGGCTGCACAGCGCTAAGTGTGTTCACCACCACAGAGCCACACGCCGAGCTGGGGTCGCCCTGTAAATTCCATCTTGTGTGCCTTTCACCACGATGAAGCCTTCTGTGACCCCTCACTGAGTACAGAGCCAGCTCCGACCAGACGCATTTCCACCACGTGTCACTAAACAGGCATCAAAGGCGCTCCAAGCGGAGGCGAACGTGGTCACTCTCCAAGGTCAGTGCTTTCCCTTTTAGTGTTGACTTGGAGCGACCCCTTGCTATTACTGCTGTCAGCTTCATATTTTTACTGCCACCTCTTGACATCACGGTCATTTCAGAGGTCCCAGTCCACAGCAGGTAAGCTGAAGGCAGTTAGAGCGAACAACATTCTGTTTGGGGCTTTTCGGAAATGTCCTATTACCAGAAATATCCTCCTAATTCATGACACAAATGGTCACCCACCTTCCCTGGCATCAGAGAAATACACAACTGCCTTTCTGCCCCACTTCTCCTCCTTGCCCTCCACCTCTTCTTCTTTCTCTTTCTCTTCTCCTCCTTCTCCTCACCTCCCTTCCCTCTCCCCTGCCTCCCTTACTCTTGGCCCCTGAGTGCACAGCCTAGAGAAGAAGCCAAACACACAACTGCATAAATTGCCACACAATCACTACTCTGAGACAGGCCACAGAGGAGGCCCCCAGGAAAACAACACCTATGAGAGAGAACTACAAGAGCCTCCCACCCCACCCCACCCCGGGCGGGCGCCACGGAGCTTCCTGGTGCAGGGTCATTCTGGCTCCAACCAGGAAACAGCCACTGGCAAGCACGGCTCTCCAGACAGAAGAGATCGGATTCGTGATGATCCCAGGGCAGGAAAGGGCAGAACTCCAACAGACAGACAGAGAGACAGACAGAGACACAGGCACAGAGATAGAGACAGAGACAGAGACAGAGAGAGACACAGACACAGACATAGAGAGATAGAAAGGAGAGAATAAGGAGGCGTCCTATGATGACCAAAGGGGAAGACATTGCAAGGCGAGGCCAGGGGAGCTCTTACATGTCCTATCAAACCGGGCTTTATGTTACTTCGCTTGCTATAACCACCACACAGCACCCGCACTGCAGGGAGACCCCACTCTGCTCCTGCTCCAGGGTGGTGGTTCCAGGCCATGCCTGACTGACCGTACCGAGGCCTATGGTGGGGCAGCGAGGCTGTGGGAACCCACAGTGGAGTGGGATGGCTCTGCTTATGGCTGGGAGGTAGAGCGGGGTGAAGGGCTGAGGGGCTCTCCATCCCTGTCAAACACCTGCCCCAGGTGACCCGAGGTCCCCACAGGACCCCGACTCCCACTAGCTCTTCACTCCAGCATCTTTGGGGTCCCCTCTGGCTCCAAGGGGCCACTGTCCTGATGCTGAGTGCAGTGCTTACAGAGCTGTCACAGAGCAGGGGAGGTTTTCATTCTGAAATTCTACTGCAAAGTGCATAAGACAGAGAGAAAAATGGCAAGTCTCACTGTGTCTCACGCTCCCACAGAAGTCTTCATCTCTGTACCAGGGCTTTGGCCTAAAATTCCCCGGAAGAGTCACAGCAGGAAGGGGTCACGGGATAGTTAGACAACAGTAAAACAAAAGCCCATCTTCCCACTTTGAGCGCACACTTGCATCTACGCATCCAAAATGTCTCTCCAACTCAATTTAAATATTAGGTCCCATACAGCTCGTTCCTTACTGTCCTCAGAGTGATCTCAAAATAGAAAACTTAGAGTGAAAGCATTCTCTCTGCTTCAGGAAATCCGAATGAAATGTCTATAAGGAGAATGGTAAAAAATCCCCGCCCAGTGGGAGCCAGGAGAAGTAAAAGATGTTAGAAAAGAAGAAACATCCAGGCAGCGGGCATAACCACGACTTTGGAACCCGAGTGACACTGGGGTCGTGTGAAGCTGAGGGGACCATGCCGAGGGTCATCAGCCCCCACGGGGCTTTCCCTGGGGCCAAGCTGACCACTCAGGTTCCCGGTCATCCACCAAACTCGCTTTTCCACATCGGGACCCTCGGATGAGGACAGGGCAGGGCAGCAGAGCTGTGTGCCCTTGGACAGACAGGCAGACACGTTCAGCCCATCCTCACTCCTCCAAACCAAGACATTGCCCTAAGGTGAAGTACACATCAACTGTGTACTTCCTTACAAAACCTAAAAGGTAACCTCAGAAACAAATTCCTATATGAACTACAATGAAAATACCAGTAGAATTCCACCACGACACTAAGCTTTGCTTCAATCATCACAGCTGAGGCAGTCTTCACCCAGGACAACCGCATGCCCCATGCTTGTATCTCGCTTACATGACCCACACATCTGCTTTGCTTTGCTGTCCTTTCTTGTAGGGCACACAGTTCACATCTTTTTATTTTTGTTGTCCTGCTGTCACAGTAGGTCTTTGTGATGCTGTGCCTGCCTGTTCACCTGTCAGCTCACCAGTGTGCTCCACAATTTTTTTGTGTAGTTCCCTGGGCAGAAATATTTTGTTCTTCCTGTGCTGTAAATGATCTCTTATGAATTCAAGTCCCAATCCTTTAAGAAGATTTCTCCATGCTACTTTTCACTTGTCCCTTTCTTTGTAAACTATCAAACTATTTATGCCACACATCTTTATGAACCAGTAAAACACAACCAATGCTTTGTATCTCAAGTGACATTATGGTTGCTGTATAACTCATCAATAACTTCTACTCTGCCTTTGGTTTTGTTGTAGAAAGTGTCCATCTCAAGCTTCCATTTTGTCAAGGTTTCCCTATTAATAATTCCACCATGGTGAAATGTTGATATCATTACTACCAGTGTGGTTTTCTTTGCCATATACAATGCTAATGTAAATCTTTCTGAAATCCAAAAAGTGTACTATAAAATTCTCTGTTTTCAAATTGCAGCACTTCATTTGGAATTTCTGCTTTGTTCCTGCATACAGTTTCTGTGTTTGTCAACTTGTGCTCTATTAGCATATATAACATCAGTTGGAAACTGGGGAACCAATTGTTAAATGTCACATTCCAATTAGTTTGGGGGGTGGGAGCAACAAGTCTGTTCACAACACCATTTGGTTTATTACTATATGAATAAGGGCCTGATGGCTGAGTTCCAGGATACATGTCCAAACTGAAAACATAATAAGTCTTCACATCTACAAGGGCATAAAGTTTTATGCCATATTGTGACCCATTGCTCTTTCATAAGTCTTTTACATTCCTGTGATTACCATGAGACATCCCTGATAAATGTGGCAGACCTATGGGTGTTTTTGGTTCAGCTAGTGAGGTGTCATAATAAGTACATTTTTTAATATGAATATTGGTGTGCACCAAATGTTTCACTTGCATTTTAGCCTTTGTGTATCTTGGCATCTTGTAACATTTCATCTGCTACAATTTCCAACATTGAATGGCTGTGTTGACATCCTATCCAATACCTTTTACACCTGCCAAGATCTGCACTTTATTTTTGGACCTAGTTCTAACATTGGATCATTCCATTTTGTTGTGTGATCATTTTGCCTAGTCAAGCATTTCAATGAATCACATACGTACTCACATTGCTATTTTCTTTGTCATAGGAATCAGGATGTCCCTGTGTATGTCTGTCAATTCTTGCTCCATTTCATCATCACAGGAACTATGGTTCACATGGCCAACATCAAAGTTATCATCATTGTCATCGTCTTCTAACCACACTACTCATCTGTTATGAAAGCATGTATTTTACCATAATGGCTCATCTTTATCATCCATGCATGAGTATTCTGATGATTCACTTTCTCCAAACTGTCAAATCTGGTTTTTCATGTACTTTTGTACTGAATTGGGATACTTTTACCAGAAAAATAGAAAAAAAAATTTTTTAAGAAACCCTGGAGTAGTGTGGGTCTAATGGACCCTCTGTGATGCTCCGTTAAACATACACAAAACCAGTTAGACACAGCATAACAGAGGTAACCTCATTATATCACTTTTGCACACATGCACCCACCTTGCCTTTCATCATACAAAGTGGGTAAATGTTGGCAATTGTGCTGTACAGAGTTAAATTGCTAACTACAGGGACCTCTGGCTCTATTAAAAAAGAGTATATTGTGTGCTGGTGTCAAAATAACACCACAGCTGAGGCAGCCAAGGATATGGGCTGCTGATCCCCAATATTCCAGAGCAATAAAGCTGCTAACTTTAGAAATTAGTTCACTTAATAGACAAAATTTACTTCTGGAGAATTCTTTGAGGTCTTGCTCAGTTCCCACTTTGCCCTAGTATCCCCTTCCTTGTTTGAAAACCAAATAAATATGGCTGTCTGGTAGAGATCTTTGTCTTTACTCCTGAGAGAGTTCTGACCTCGCTAGATGCTCCAAAAATCATACTACTGATCCCTTTTATTTAAGCCATTCACCATCCACTCATTTAGGAGATTGGAGGTAGGCCAAGACCCTGATAGGAAATTCATAGACTGCCTCTTGTTTCCTTCAGGGAACACTACACTATTACACTATTACACTATTACACTATTACACTATTACACTATTACACTATTACACTATTACACTAGAGCACAACCTTACAGTGGAAAAGTAAGTGATGGGTCCACTGGACCCAGTGTTATGTTCTGCAAGTCCAAAGTCTAAGGAAAAACTAAAATCACCCAGAGATCTACTACCTAATGACAACCATGTTCAGTGTGGTGGGGGACGTCTTTCCAGACCACTGGCCATGTGGGTTTACACACACACTGACACAAATATGCACACCCCTTAAATAGGCTCATGGTCAATATGCGGTCTCACGAAGTATTTTATCAGTACTGTAGATTTCTAGAAATGTGTCATCAAGCACTTTAAGTAATAAATAAAACATGACATTTCTGTATTTTGTTCTATTATCTTTATCTGTTGTAATTTAGCCAGTCTCTGAACCATGGTAGGACTAGTTTTGCTTTTATTTATAGTTTTATATTTATCTGAACACTCCTGAGGAAAATCTTGGCAGGAGAGCTGTGGCATTGAAGGGCAGCTCATGTCTAAACATACTTGACTGAGCCAGACATGGCCTGGCTCCAAGGAGCCCTGTCTCTACACATCCCCTTGGCTGATGGAGCCCCTCAAGGGACCCTCCATAGACTGCTGGGTCCACCCTCACCCAATCAGGGCAGATGTTTCCACCAGGGCCAGGTGCTCCCACAGTGAGCACCTGGCCCTGCTCACTGTGCAGGAGACCCCGCACAGGAGCACAGAGGCCCTGCCAGAGCCAGATGACACCTCCTTCCAAGCCAGGGCCTCACAGGACTGTCACCATGTCACCACAGCCCCACAGGAAGCATTGTAGTGAGAGGTTGGGGACTATCCCCTAGTTCTGCTGCAGATTAGCAGTTCTCAGCTAAGAGAGGGACTGTGTCCTCCCTGGGGGTCATCTAGAAACGTCTGAGACATTTCAGGTCATCCCAAGGTCTCATGTGAGGTCTCATTCCAGATAGATGACTGTGCCAGTGTACAACAATGCACAAAACAGACATGGCCTCCTGAGTCATGGCATTTGTGGTTAAGTGAGATGGATGACGCTCATATTGCATTGAGGCAATCAACTTCCTGCCGACCAGGAAGTCTGAGGAGCTTGGCACAGCAGGGGCCACTAGGGCTCAGATTCCTGGTGGAAAGAGCCCTGGTTCTGTACAACAGTGTAAATCCCAGTCCAGAGGGCTCCACTCTCAGGACTCATCACCTCCCAAATGGGGACTAGGATTTCACTAACGTCTGAGCCATTGCAGACCCACGGGCATGAGTCTGGCTATTCATCCCCCAACCAAAGTTCCCTCTCCAGTTAGCAGCCACCCACCAACAGAAAGGGTTCTGGAGGTCTAGGTTCTCCTATGACTGAGGCCAATTGTACAGGAAGTCAGGGTGCCTCCCTACTCTGACCACGCACTTCGGGTCTAGCATTGATCTCTATTACTTAAATTACTCCATAAAATAATCTCCTTCCTTGGGTCAGATACATGATTTTATACCATAAGAAAGCACAAAAATAGAGGCTGATGGAGCACAAAAATTGTTAATATTTTTGCCAAATTTAGAAATGTTTTGCAAGTATATATTTTTCTTATTATAATTATTTATATATATATATTTGTGTGCGTGTGTGTACGTGTGTGTGTGCATGTGTGTATGTGTGTATGTGTGAGAGACAGGGTCTCACTATGCTGTTCAGGCTGGCCTTGAGCTCACTTTGTATCCCAGTTGGTCTCAAACTCTCAATGATCCTCCTGCCTCAGCCTCTCAAGTGCTGGGATTACAGGCATGCACCACCCCACGCAGCTTAAAATGATGTATAATTTTGAATTAAAGTTAGTTGTGCTTTTCATGTAAAGGGTAAGACAGTTTAATTGTTTGTACACAGTTTGAACATTTAACTAAGTTTAATTTATGACATTTATAATCTTGTGTTATTTAATTTATAAATCTGTTTCAAAACTGGAGAAAGCTTATTTGCTAAACGTAAGAGTTTATTCTCTCAGGCATTGATAGGTTTATGAATTTCATTGTATTATAATATACACAAAGATGTTTAAAAGGTATAAATTAATTAGATTTACAATTGAGATTAGTTATTTAAAAGAAACTTTAATTTTATTGCCTACTATTAATGCATATAGAAAAGTAACTGTGTGTATAAATACTTAATGTAAGTCATCACGACTACTTTGTGATTCTGTGTACAATTCATGCATTTTATGCATTAATATGCTTTGATTTCAAATTACTGACTAACAAAAGTAAACTACAATTTAAAATTTTTAAATCTATGTACCATGACCTATGAAAATATTAATTTTACAAATAATAGTTTCCCTGTCATTCCACTTTTAGAAATTGATCCAAAGGGAATGATGTTAATGATAGTTCATGGTATGAAGGTCTTGTATTTCCAATAGCTAGCCTTCTGTTTATGTATATTAATTTCCTTGTCCAATGTTCTTTCTAGTAAAATGATCCTATGGAGGAGGAAAACCAGAGAAAGGACCCAGAAATCCAGCCAAGGCCACGGCGGAACCCAGGAGCCTGCACAAAGAAGCAATTCGCCCACCTTCTTGGTAAGCACCTCATTGCAGCGTGAGCCAGGAGGAGACCCTGTAGTGTCTCTTGAACTATGTTGAATGAATCAAACATTCCAACCCCCTCCAAACACCCCCCCCATTAGCAACTGGGGACAGAAGTCTGAGCATCTTGTGGCAGGATGACTGTATGCAACATAGTAAATATGGGGGGGTCTCTTCTATCTTCTCTTTCAAAGCAAGTGTTGTTTTCAGTTTTGTTTCATTATAATTATTCATTTTGCTCTATTCAATATTCTCTTTCAATTGATTTTATAATGTTCTGTCTTTGGTTTGATTTTGCTATACTTAATTGACTAGACAACTATTGTGAAGACAATTAGATATACGATGGTATCTATTACTGTTATCCTGGTAACCTGCTGTGAAGTTCTGTATCAGATTCACTGCACTGTCTCAATTGGCTTTGTTTTGTCTTGTTCTGTTGTATTTCTACTACCTTAAAAAAAACAGAATTATATAAGGTGATTAAAAAGGAAATAACAACAAAACAGATCAGTAAGGTACTGAGCAGGCTTAAACATGGTATTACTAAACAGATAATGGACTTAAAAAGCAAAAGGAGGAAAAGAAAGTGCTCTAAAGGATATAATGGCATGTATGCTTAAGTGTGTAGGATTGATAACCGTATTACTAAGTTTTGTTGGATCGTTGAACAGAACTGTTTGCAGCTTCACTGTTTGAATGTCCACGTTGTATGCATTAATTTTGTAACATGAACAACTATTTCTAAGAGGGCAATATATAATTTATCAACTAGTGATTTCTTACTGGTTTTTTTGAAATTCTGTATTATTTCCACCCTTTTTTCTGTTTTGCTTTTCTTTTTAAATAAAATTAAAAAAATAAAATAAAATAAAACTATCCTGTCATACATATTAGATGGTCTAGTAATTATTTAAAATTATCTTCCTAAAATAAACTGCCATTAAAATGTATATGAACAGGATGCATCATAAACATAAAAGCTAGTGTCACAAAGACCAAAAAGGTGGAGAATGGTGTTGCAAAGTGAGCATGAGTGTAACTGACATTTTTTGGTTTTGTTTGTTTGTTTGTTTTGTTTGGTTGGGTGTTTGGTTTTTTTTCTTCCATCTTTTTGAGACAGGGTCTCACTCTGCAGTTCAGTCTGGCCTTAGGCTCACTTTGTAGCCCAGGCTGGTATCAAATTTACAACAATCCTCCTGCCTCAGCCTCCAGAGTGCTTGGATTACAGGTGTGCACTACCACGTCCAGCTCTACAACTGACTTTTTAAAAAGTTAATGAAAACAGATTTCAAAGAAATGTACTAAAATATCAAGGATTTCATTTAGTGACAAGATGAATTGATGCTTTTCTTCTCTGACTTTCAGGCTTAGCTATGGCATGGTAGGTGTGCACTATCCTGGCAGTGTGAGAATGAGAACCCTGGCCTCCTCGGCGTGGGAAGCAGCCATGGGGAAGGCACCCCGCGTCCCCACCAGTTTGGCTCTGCCTGGTCCTCTGGTGCCCGCCACTGAGCCTCCTGCTGCTCTCACCTCCACAGTTAGGAGCCAGCTCCACCTCAGCCAGGGGCCGACGTCACTGGCTTGCGCACCTCCAAGGTCCCCATACGAGGACCACACGTCACGGTGTGTCATCTCAAAGCACTGCCATGTCCCAAGAGGCACAGGCCAGCCGCTCGCCATCCCATGGGGCTTTCTGGACTTTCGGGGCTTCTCATGATGCCTCCTGTCAGGCTAGCACAGCCAAGGCCCCTGACACAAACGCATTCACCTGGCCTGCGGAGGGCTGGCAAGCGATTACCGTGGTGCAATCTAGTTTGGGGGAAACTTTTAAATCTGTGTGCATTTCACAACTTTAGTTAAAGCCTGGGGTTAAGAAAACGATGCACACAACTGCACAAAGAGGGTTTCCTCCTCGTCAGGAAACTGCTGGGAAACATTGCACAACTGTTTTTCCAGAGAATTCCCTTGGAAATAGCAAAAGTAATCTGCTGCAACCGTATGAGCTTTTGTTTCCTTCTGAGTCCTTTATTCATTGGTCAAACAATCTTTCAGTGCCAGTGTAATATGAGACTGCCAGGTTTTGGATATAAAGAAAAGTAGAGATTTGCCCAGTACTTCGTGAACTCAGTCTAGAGCAGAGGACCAGAACCAGCAAACTCCCGAGTCGGTGGGGTCAGGGCTGGCCTAGAGGGGCTCCCAGGGTGCAGAGATTTGTTTCCTATCGCTGGGTGACAAATTATTACAGACGTGTGGCTCCAAGGACACACGCTCACTGTCTCCCAGGTTCCCTGGGTCAGGAGTCCCAGCTGGCTCACGTTGGGCCCACCAGGGTCACTCCAGGCTGCGAGTCACACCCGGTCATGTGGAGCCGGAAAGGGTGTCAGCTCACAGCTCGCAGGGACCCAGGCAGGGTCTGCAGCGCTCAGAGGTTGCATCTCTGCAACTGCCCACCAGGGGTCCTCAGCTCCCAGAGGCCCCCGAGGTCCCAGTCCGGGCATCCTAGACCATCTCTCAGCGCGGCTGCTTCCTACTCGCTGCTGAACTCTCCACCCGCCTCCTTCCTGAGGGTGAGCTCAGTGCCAACCTCAGAGCGCCCGCGGCGCCCCCTCAGCTTTGCCCCATCACGGATGGCAGCATCTGCCCTCTTGGAGAGAGGCTTCTGCGTGAGGCGCACATGCTCACAACCCTCATCCGGCCTTTGGCTGTGGGCGGACATGCTGAGTAGTAATAGAAAGCATTTAAATAAAAGATATGCTGTTACTTGTGTGCACTGGTTATATCATGTATTTTATGTGCAGCCCAAGGTAACTGCTCTTCTCTCACACACCTATTATTCCAGCACTCTGGAGGCTGAGGCAGGAAGATCACTGCGAGTTTGAGGCCAGTCTGGGATACAAAGTGAGTTAAGGCCAGCCTGAACTGCATAGCAAGACCCTATTGAAAAAGACTAAATATTTTTTTAAACAGTTTTTAAAAATGAGCTGGAGATGTAGCTCAGTTAAAGGCCCTTAATTCAACCTCTAACACTGAAAAAAGGTGTTCCGGTAACGCGTGAACCCGGGCTTCGGTAGAGTTGGTGGTAGCTGTGTCAGCTGCAACGCAGAGAAGCAGAGCCCTCAGTGGGGAGCTTTCGAGGAGCTGCAGACGAAGGCCAGGGGGGCAGCAGAGACACGCGGAGTATGATGACGCTGAAGAACTGAGTGTGGCGTGGAGGAGCCCAGAGGCTGTGTGTGTCACAGCAGAGCCACGCCAGCAGCCCAGGTCACGCTCCCCGGCGATGCCCCAGAAAACGCCGCCCTTGGGAGAGCTCCGGGAGCCTCAGGCAGGCGCAGGCCTCACACACCGGGCGGCACGCCCACCCTCCCCTCACAGCAGTTGTCCCAGTATGTTCATGATGCTGATCTGCCCATCAATTTCCCCGGCACGCCGAACCCCCGGAGGAGGACTGTATGCCACTGGCTCACAGCCCACCCCAAACCTGGGCACAGGGTCTGCCACATCTCAGGACTCGAATCACCCCTTTGTCTCACAGGCCAGGATCTTGATGGCTTCGGGTGACACTGTTCCCTGTTGTTGGTGACAGCGCCACCTTGAGTGGAGGTGTGCTCAGGAATGGCCACAGCCCACGCACAGCACCTGGAAGTGTCCTCAGGCTAAGCCGTATGTGTGGGAGTGCCTTCATCCAGAACTCTGCTCCCCATTCCCCTGACAACAGCCTGCGGAGCGCTGCACCCTTCTATCCGAGTCACCATCCGTCTGGGGCTTGCCCCGTGCCCTGCACAAAGCACTAAGGAGGGTGCACTGTCTGTTCACTCATTCGATTTCACGACGCTCCTTAAGGGGGTTAATACCACTCCTGTTACCCAGAAGTTGACTCAGCTTCCAAGAAGTCAGGTAACTCAGCAAAGCACTGGTGTTGGGGCCAAGACACAAATGCATTCATGTCAAACTCTAGAACCCAGAACTGTCTCCTCTGTGCCCCAGTGCCTTACTGACAATGCTCTGAGATTCTTAACAGCTTCACAGTTCTCCCCTGCCAAGCATATTTCATTAAGGAAAACGTTATCCACTTAGAGAACCCAGTGAACTCTTTCAAGATACTGGGGTTGCTGTGAGATAAAATTATGAAAACAAAAAGTGAATTGTAAACCAAATCATAGAATTTAAATGAGTTTGGAGTTGATTCATTTCTGTAGTGTACCACATGGTTAAGAATACTTTATAAATATGAACATGTGTGTGCATTGTGGTTTATTGCTGATCTCCAAGAGCATTTTGTGCTCATAGATAAGGTTTTTGGAAGAAGACTGTACTATGGAGATGCTATAGCCAACTTGCTGTTAGCAGGCAGGCCCGGCTCAAATGAGACGGGTCACGAGGATGTGAACTGGAAGTACTTCGTCTCCCTTCTGGGTCACCAGGGCATGACCTGGAAGGATTTATTTCTGTTACTGTTCCCTTGACTCTCTGCTTCCTGTCTGCCATGAAGTGAGCAGCTTTCCCTCCAGGCAGGCCTTCCACCATGCAAGGATCAAAACGTCTAAATTGTGAGACAAAATAAATCCCTTCTCCTTTAAATTGTGGGTGTCAGGCATTTCGCCTCAGTGACAGAGAAAATGACCAAGACTGTATTCACAAGCACACATATAAATTACAAATGTGTCACTAGAGGTACTCTTGGTGTCACCACAAAAAGAAAGATTTAAACCTCTCTCAATCAACAGTTTTATACACTTCCTTGTCTTTCCAAAAAAGCAACCACATTTACTCTACTTGTTCCCCATCTTTCTGAGCAAAACAGTTGTGATTTCAAATACCTCGTATGATGAGGAACAAAAGAAAACCCTAATATGTGAATGTTTATCATAGAAGTAGTTGTGGAAACCAAATGTTCCAGCTTTTCAGATTAAATTATCTGTGACTGAGAAGAGACAGCAGAGTCTTTGGGCAGAAGCACCGCCTGGAGCTGGGAAGTGGGACCCCTGTTTCTTTTCCTCAAGCCACCACTCAAGCGTGTGACCTGAGCGAGCTTGTTCCATCCCCACAAACCCAGCAGGCTGCCTGTCCAGTGAAGACGCACACATGAGCGCCCCCCTCCCTCGGTTTCTGTTACCCTAACACAAGAATGACTGAAGCAGGGCGCTGTCAGGGAGAAGAAGCCTGTTCATCAAGCGGTAAGGCGTCCCAAACTACCTCTAGGTCCAAGATTGCATCTCCAGATGCCAGCTAGACAAATCTGCTTCATCCCTGAAGTCAACATTTTTACAACTGAGTTCATCATCCTCCCACCAGAAAAAGAAACAAACATTCCTCACCCTGGGTTCTCTCTTTCTGATAAACTGATTTCCAGCAGCCCTGTCCTCCAAACTCGAGCACCTCTTTCCAGCGTCTGCATCTTCCACCACTTTGACCCTGCCAATCACTGACTTCTGCTAATGCCACACTGTGGTGGTGTCTCCCTGACTCACCGTCTTCCCCCACCCACACCCGGTCAGTCATCTGAAATCGTAAGATTCTGCAGCCTTGCTGCCTCTGCTGTCCCCAGCTGCAGATCATTCTCCATGGTGCTAGTACAGTTAACCATCAGAAAAACTAAAGAAAGGCTGAGCCTACTGCGATGACAAATATCTAGCGTCTGTGCATTGCTGTAGGACAGAGACAACTTCCTTCGCTTGGAACGTGGACAGTTTACAGTGAGGACCCAGTGGTGTAGTCAGAGACCTAGTTCTTTCCATGCCCACCTTGCATTCTCTGGGGCTCCACGTCGCTGGTTTCCATGGTACAGCACCTGAAAATCTAGACATGCGAATCCGATGACATCCAGGGGGCAGCAGGGACTCTGTTAGACACAGAAGTCTTCTTAGAGACGGAGGGATCTATTCTCAGAAACCAGCTGAAAATCTTGTCTGTGTCCACTAGCCAGAAGCTCTCTTTCCCATGAATAAATCAACCTCAGACAAGGGCTCAGACCCCTCTAGAAGCTTCCTTGGGAGCAGGTTAGGGCCACTCCTTCAGAAAACCCTTGAGGTATCTTTTTCATGAATTTGGTCTTTTTCCACAGTTCGTGGCACAGAGCTCCTTGAAATTGTCTGCTGGATGGGTTTATAGCAGCTGGAGTGACTGAGACAATAGTGTAAATTCACTGAAAGCATTTAGATTGAAGGTGAAATCTTCCAATGCACCACTTCCCTGTGCTACCTCTGAAATAAAACTAAGATGTAAAGAAGCTTCTACTAAAAATAACAAAATAATTCTCCAGAATAAGAAATGTGGAAAAGACCATAATTATTGCACTTGCTAAATGCTTTTCCTGTGGCCTTGAACAATTTATGTTTACTTGCTCTTCCTAACCTTCAGTCCAGTGCATAAAAACAGGCATCTTATGGCCCTGAAGCAAAGCCAGCAGATCGCTGTAGCTGCTGGTTTCAAACAGGAGCCTAAGAGAATTCTTTCTGTGGTCTGTTGACCATTTCAGAACTTTGGAAATGGAATGGTCAATCCATCAGAAAGAAATAGCAGGTGAGTATGGCGGACTTTAGGGGGCCTGCAGGGGAGAGACCCTGGCGCCTCGGGACCTGCACCATGCGGTTTACTCAGGGTGCTGGGAGAAAAAGGAGCTCTTCCCCTGTCTGGGGGGCCAATTGAGAGTGTGGCAGACTTTTGGCGGCCCGAAGGAGAGACACCCTGGCGCATCAGGAACTGCACCATATGGTCCACTTGGGGTGCCTGGAGAACAAGGAACTCTTCCCATTTCTGGGGGGCAACTGTGATCCTGCCTGAGTGTGGGCTGAGAATCAGACATCTCAAGTCGTCCTGTCCCCTGTCCTGTGTCCCCCCTCCTCCTCCTCCCTGCCTAGCAAGTGGGAGCCAGTGAACTACACATCTTGTGAAAAGATTGGCTATATTATTTAGTATGAGCTCTCCATATGCAAAGAGAAGGACAACCATGTGGAAGAAAACAAGAGACAATATGACAGATAGTGAAGATCTCTGGTTGTCTTGCTTTGAAATTTATGCTTTCTTATGTCCCATTCTGTTCTGTTTTGTTGTGTTTAATTTTACTCCCTTTAAAAATAAAATTTAAAAAAAATTTTTTAAAAAAACAGGCATCTTGCTACACGGAGCCCCTCAGTGACCAAAATGCAGGTGGCTCTGCCCCTTTCACCCGAGCTCCACAGTAAGAGGTAGGAAGATCTGCCCACAGCAGATAAACTCTGTCCAGAGACTGACTACAGCAACAGAACTGTGCCTTCCTCCCCATGTCCTCTGGGTTAGAGCCAAATGACTCTATGTGTGTGTTTCACTGTGATCATAACCACAGGCAACCCAGCCACTCGGGGACATGTCACTGCTCAGTCAGCTTTGGTGAAAATCAGCACCAGGATCTGGGACAAACTCCTCTCTCGCTGTGGGCAGAGGAAAGGAGGAGACGGCACCTGGGCAGGCCCCCAGTGGGGGCCACAGCCAGGGATTTCCGCTGCTCAGGGCAAATCGAGCTCCGGTCTCAACGCAGAGCGCAGGAGTGCAGCAGAGAGCGTGTTTCCCCGCTGGTCTTAGGAAGACCTATGCCCACTCATTTCCAGCCAAAACAGGGTGGGAGCAGCCAGCCTTGCCTGCCTAACATCCAAAAGAGGAGCTTCGCAAGTGCACACCCTCCGAGAGACAAACCGGTAAAATTAGTTCCCACTCGGCAAAATGCAGGAAAAAAGGCATTTCAGAGCCATCTGACCCAGCTACCTGTGACGACGCCACCCACGGGTCCTCTTCTGCCTGGCTCGTCCCGGCCGCGCGGCTCCTGCGCCCCTGATGCCCTCTGGAGCTCATTAAGAGAGGCTTGCGAAGGGCTGTTAAGGCCGCCTCGTGCTGTGTGGCGATGGGGATGCTGCTTTCTAGGAGAGCCGACACTTTAAGCCCCAGGTTGAAAGGGGCCCCAGGGGTGTCGAGGAAGGGCTGCTCCTGTGTCTTCCTGAACGTCAGCTTCTCCTGTCATCCAGTGCCGGCTGGGCCTGTGTGTCCCTTCCGGGTCTACAGAGCTGCCATGAGGGACACAAGATGACAGCCAGGGTGCGTCCAGCCCAGCAGCACTGCCCCCTCGAGTGTGGCAGAGAATGAGACCCTCAGCCCAAGCCTGGAGGCCCCGAGCTGCCCGCGCTTGACTCAAGGAGGCGGCAGCAGAGAAGCAGCCGGATGAGGAAGGCGGCAGCCAGGGCAGCAAAGCCGCAGACTCGTGAGTGGCCATGCAGAGCTCTCGATGACAGCGGGCTTGATCGTCACCACCATGACGCAGACTGGCTGCTTCCTTTCCAGTCCCTGTGTCCCACTTCACCCTGCAGACTGCGCTTTTCTAACTCCTTTTCCTCCAGAGAGTCCCTGGATGAGAACCTTGTGCTGATTTTACACAGGTTCATGTCCTTAGGAGAAGTGGAAGGGCAGGGAGGAGACCGTGGGTGTGATATGACCTCCACCCACCAAGGGGCCCCTGGCACCCCGGGCTGGGCTGAGTATTTCCAAGCAATTCCCCGGAGCTTCCTCTGGTGGAGTCGGAGAATTTGGGGGGCATTTCTGCTGTCCAGAGGCCATTTCTCTGACATGTATGATCGGAGTGTGACCCTCAGAGAGCTGAGCACAGATCCCTGGGAAGTCCTTCACAGCTGTGGGACCTGGGGAGCGAAGGTCATTCACCTGGAGACAGAACATGTTTATTTCACAAGTACCGATGTGCCCATGGTGGGCACTTGGCCTCTGGGGTACACAGCAGACGAGAAGCCTGGCCTCATGAGCATCTATTGCATGCTGATGACAAACAATGAACAAGAAAAACACACGTGCTTCTTAGTGGCAGATGGTGATGTGCGCCACAGGTGACTGGAGATGGTGTCACAGTCAAGAGGTCACTGGTGCTGGAATCACTGGACAGAAATGGTGGGGACAGCACTGCAGTGGATGTGAGCAAGTGCAAGGCAACTGTGCTCTGTCTGCCTTCAAAAGACCCTGCTCAGTGCGGATGTACGGAAGCCACCGAACTACACAGGTGAAAAGGGTGACAAGGGCAAATTCATGTGCGCGCCTTTTACACAACTCCAGCGGCAGAGAACAGGGAAGCTGGCGGGAGGATGCAGAGTCAGAATCTTCCCTTGCCACTTCCTGCAGCGGTTCCAGAAGTCTCCTTTGCTGGGTGTCTTCCGTTGTGCTATTGTTGGTACCTCAGTGCCCCAAGTGTTTACCTATTGTCTTAGTCACTTTCTTTGTGGCGGTGACACAATAACTGACATCCACAGATTGAAAGAGGGAAGTTTTATATTGACTCACAGTTTTTTAGAGGTCTCAACCCATAGTTGGCTGGCTCCAAGGCAGAGCGGCTTGGCAGAGTGGCACTGCAGAGGAGAAACAGTCGATGGCGTGGTGGCGGGAAGCAGAGAACAAGGAGGAGGGAGCCGGACCCTTCATGGCCACGCCCCCAGGGACCTCCTCCTCCCACCAGGCTCCGCCTTCCAACATCACATTCAGCACTAAGGTCATCAGTGTGTTAACTACTGAGCGTCACAGCCACCATCCAGTCCCCTCCCAGAAACCCCACCCGTGAGTGCAGGAGGCCCTGGGAGACACCTAGATACAAACCATAGCCCTTTGGGGTCATTTTGACTTTGGGGAAGAGCCAGACGGTACTTGGTGCCAGATCTGGTGACTAAGGTGGATGAGGACACATTCTGACATTTTCGTTTCAGGGGAGTTTCCATGACTGTTTAGAATGGATTCAGGGCATTAGGCCCCAGTAAGAAAACACTCACAAAAGGGGACTTCCCAAAGGGCTTCAGAAAGTGGCAAGGGGCTATTAAGCCTGTCTGAAGCTCCACGAGGAGAATATTTTGTGAAGAGTTTATGGCCATGTGTCTTTTACTGTAATAATCTTTTTAAACTTTTATTTAAAGTTCACTGTATTTTTGATCGTGCTGTGTATGTGGCCTCAGACACAGGGAGGCCTAGAGATTTGCTGGCAGAATGATACAGAGTAAATTCTGTTCTTATTGTCACTATTTGCCCTGTGAAATAAAATATGAGTCATCAGCAGGAAGTGAGAGAAGAAGCGTGGAGGATTTGCAGAGAGAGGAAATGTATAAAATAAGGAATAGAAAAATGTGCATTTTAAGGAAAATACGGTGAGATTACAAGACTGTGGCGAATTGTGTGGTTATACATCTGAAGAGAAATCCTGGTTTTCGAGTAACTTTCAGCTAGCTGCTCAAGAGCTGAAGGACAGAGCAGGGAGAGCACTGGATTTCAGCGCCGTCTGCGCACCACCTGAGAAGCACAGCCGGGAGCAGGAGGCAGGAATGGAGGGCTCTCAAAGAACCACAGACACGAAGTCCCAGAGAGCTTTGTAAGGTGACCACAGGGAAGATGGATGGATTCACAGAGCATTTGCGTCAAAGAAGGTTCAGAATGGAAATTCCGAAGAAGTCTCACCAGAAAAGGGATCCGGTCACAGAAGATGCCAGCGAAGATGCCAGTCTAGGGGCTTCCCGGACGGGGGGAGGCGGTCAGTGGGCGGTCTGTGGGCTCTGGTGGGATTCCCTCCACTGCTGAGGCAGAGGGAGTGAGGGACTCAGGACCAGAGTTCTGCTCAGCGTCACCCCAGGACCACTCACCGGATGCCGCGAAGGTCTGGAAGCTTCCTCGGATGACACCCTGGTGTGCGCTCCCTGAGGGCACCAGGTCGGTCACAGCTGTGGGGAGCTTTCTGGGGGTACAGGAACAGCTCTTCAGACATGGACAGTGAGGTCAGGGGTCCTGTGAGCGTGCCGTGGGGGGCCAGCACCCAGAGACCTGGAGCGCCCTCACCCGCTGGCCGAGCCACATGTCACTGTCCTGTGCAGGACGCTCCAGGGTCACCTCCACGCCTGTCTCCAGCCACACCAAGACCTTGGCCTCCAGCTGCCCCACACACATCAGGGCCTCGGGACATTCCTCCTCGTGTGAAGGAAGACGATTTTCTTTCCTGCAGGAAACAGAGGGGTGACCACACCCCGGATTCCCAGGGGGCCCCAGGCAGCCTCCACGAGCTTGAGGCAGGGGATGTGTCCTCACAGGGACCAGCACATGGCATGACACATCCAGGAACCCCATGCTGTCCTCCAGGAGGGGCCCTCCCAAGTTCAGCCGTTGAAACACAAAAGGTCCTGAGGTCATTACGCTGCCAGGGACAAAGCCTGGCCTTCACTGGTTCAGAGAGGGAGCCCTTCACTCCGTCGTGACACTTGACTCAGTGCTCTGAAAATGTCATTACTGTCTCTTTTTCTGCCTTAAAAAGAAGAAAGAGCGGAGAGACAAACAGACGCTGTGAATCATTTATGGGTTCCACACCCCTGGATGTACTCGCGGGAGGCCCGGGCACCCCCTCCCTATTGATGACCCACAAAGAGATTTCTAGCCACTGCCGAGCGTCCTGGGGGAGAACTTTACCTGGGCAGAGACACTCTAGGGCAGGAGAGGGGACTTCCACATTGAGGGGGGCTGGGAGAGAAAGGAGGACCCCTTTGGTGGAGGCCCTCACAGGACTGAAGACCTGCTGAGATTCAGGGAGGGAGGCCAAAAATAAGGCGGCAATCACAGAGATCATAGGACCGGACCTGGCAGTCTGGTGCAGCAAACACGTGTAAGGAGAGGTATCTGGAAGTATCTGGAGACCTGAAAGGTAGAATAGAAACGGACTTTGCTGGTTTTACGCTAGGACCAGAGTCTGTAAACTACAGGGAGGAAAACTTCAGGAACCAGGAGTGCTCTATACAAGGAGAGAGAGAACAAAGAAGCCTTGGGAGCAGTGGTGTCTTGGCTTGTGAGTGACCACAGCGGGAAGGAAGGTCCCTTCCATAAACAGATCACACAGAAAACCATCAGCACTCATCCTGCACTTTCTGCCTCCTAAAAATGTGCTGCCCTCCTGTAAGCCGCCTAGAGGCAGGTCCACAGCGGTGGGCTCGGACTGCTGCCCAAGCTGCCCTCTACGCCCCGGGTCCCTTGCCCTGTGCGGTGACAGGACCCTGGAACTCTGCAAGTGTCCACCTCAGCCATGCTCAGAAGTTCCCATGAGCGCCACCAAATGGTGGGAATAAGAGCAGGAAAGGAATCCAAGGTGCTGGACTGGCCCCCAAGGCTTCCTCAGAGTCACTGCCATCACCTGCTCTGCACAGCAAGACCTCCCTGCCCAGAAAGCCCGCGCGCCCCACCTTTAGGTCAACTCAAAACCACGCTGTTCTCAAGCACTCCTCACAGCCCGGTCCCACATCCACACCACAGCGCTGCTTCTTTTCTCCTCCAAACCATTTGTATAACAAACACATTTCATAGACCACTGGGGAAGGAAAAATATTTCTCCCACGTTCTATATTACTAAGATTTCTAAGAGATTTCCACTCAGAAGCCCTTTCTACCACGAGAAGCGAACAGTTCTAAGCTCTGTCTCCACTGGCCTGGTTATGACCCAGGTCTGCAGCGGCCCCCAAAGCCTCCCCGAGCACAGGCAGGGCTTCTGGAAGGTTCCCGACCATGGTGCTGCTAAGGACCACGTGCTGACTTGATCCTAGTAGGTGGGGCCCGGGTCGTGACCAAAAGGATGCGTCTCCCTCCCTGGCTGCTGCCTTCACCCTCCGCTTGCTGATCGCCGTGAGCTGATGTTGTCCCCCACACCCTCCCACCACACCTTCCTGCCTCGGAGCTCGCCGGCTGCGCACTGACTCCTCAGAAACCTGAGCCGACACAAACCTTTCTCCTCTAAGTTGCAGGTGTCAGGTTTTGTGTCTCAGGGGCAAGACAAGTGACTGAGACAGTGGGATAGAAGAGCTGCGCTCTGACTGACTGGAGTCTGATGGGCCACAGGCTGTTCTTTACTACAGAAAACGGTCACCGTGCCCCCCAGTGCAGGAACCAGGCCGAGGGTTACTGTGCTGTTGTTTCTCATGTCCTGTTGCCAGTGACAGTGTGTCCAACTGTCCCCCTAAAGTGTGGCAGTCCTGGGAATAGTCCACCCCTCTCTGGGCCTTGGCCAGCCAGCTTATCAGCTGGTCCATTTAGAATCATTTTTATGAGTCCAGAAATGACAGGGGAAGAGCAGGAGTCCCCACCACAGCCTCAGCGCTAACTCAGGTCTCCCGGTGTATCTCACAGGGGCGGCACTCAGCGGGGTTACTCTAGGCCGCCTGCCTGGAGTGAGAGACCAGAGCTGCATGTCCCATTTACCTGGTGCTTTGATGATTTTTCTAGTCCTAAAACTCCTAGAAAACCAAGGTAAACAACAACTCTGTTCCACCCCCCAGAACCCACCTCCCTCAATGTCCTTGCCAACCAGGCTTCACAGTCCTCAGAGGCAGGAGCCTCTTACGGCTCTTTGTAACCCCTCTGGTACTCACAATCACGCAGGTACCTGATGCTTAATAGATGATTGCTGATGACATCATTCACAAGTAGACACGAGCCACGCTCCTGTGACGCCAGCTCCCCAAGCCACACCACCAGGCGTCTGGGGGCTAAGTGAGGAAGGAGCCCTGAGAGGAGATTTGGATTCCCAGTGTGTTCTGTTTCTCAGCCACTGTCTGCGGATCTCAGCGCTTTAGAACCAAGACAGATCATATCTCTGGTCCATTTAATTGAACATAAAAATCAAGGTCACTGCAGCTATTTGGTCCCTGAGCCTTTAGAGGGAATATTTATCTGCGCTATCACCTACTGCCTCCGAATAAAACAAATTGCATTAGCAGGTCTTTAATCTTCTCATTAAGGCAGGCATATGGCCCGAGACCAGGCAGAGACACGGAGCTTCCAACAAGACAGATGACCTCAAGACCGCCGCAGGCGGGGCAGGCGCTGCTCCCCCTTTCCGTTATGTAGAAAACTGTTTTTGAGAGAGAAACAGAAAAAATAAATTCCGGTCCTGTTTCACTCGATTTCCTTTGCTTGTCGGCAAGCCTGTCCCGGCCTCAGCCACTGCCATGCACGGAGGAGTGTTTGCACAGGAGGAAGAAGCAGGACGACTTCGCAAAAAGAAGCACATGGGCCAAGGTCAAGCTCTGCTCCGGCTGCCCCAGGGTCTCTGAGCTTGACCCCGGCTGCGTATGCATCTTACCAAAGATCGCAGGATCTAGCGAACTCTGGCCACCCCTGTAAAGATGAGAGCCTCACCGACTGAAACTGCAGGAAGCCGAAAACCACGCTGACTCGCCCTCCCTGTTCACACTTGCTGGGTTTCTCGGGAGGCTGATCCTGGTGTAGCCGGCGCCAGCGGTGGGGCCTAAGGAAGGGCTGCACCCGGAGGGCCCGTCCTCGTCAGGGCTGAGCATGCGCAGCTTCACAGCTGAGGGCTGGGGTGGGGGGGGGAGACAGAGAGCAGGTCACCTTTCAGGGAGCATTTTGTGCCCTTCTCCCCCCCCATGCTCCTCCCTCTTCCTCTGCCTGAGCCTCCGCCTCTCTTTCTCCTTCCTAGCCACCATGAGGTGAGCACCGTTCCTCCACCATATCCTTCTGCCATGTTTCTGCCTTGGACCCAGCTGATCATGGACTGAACCCTCTGAAAACGGGCTAAATAAATCTTGCCTCTGTAGGCTGATTTTATCAGAAATTCACCACAGCAGTACCAACCTGACTAACACAGTACTGGGGAACACACACCGTTCTGGATAACATTATTGAGAAGTAATTTGTAGAATATGCCGGGATCTCATGCATTGTAGCTGGATAGAAGCTGTTCTCAGTTCATCTGATGGCCGGGCCAGGCAAGACTCCTGGGGTGGCCACTCTGCTCATGTCTGATGCTCAGAGTGGCCCTATGTGGCTGGTCTCCCACATGGTCCCCAGGCCCTACACGGCCACTCCAGGCCTCAAAGACCAAGGCAAATCCCCTTGAAAGCAAGACCAAAACTGACTTGACAGCACTTCAGACCCATGGTCAGCAGTCAGGCCAGCCCAGATCCCAAGATCCGCTGGACGGGTGAGTGTAAAAGAATGTGTGGGCATCACTCATCTGCCAAACAGAAGAGGTGCAACTTTCCCAAGGTCACCCAGCAAACGTGACCAGCTGGGTCTCCGCTCAGTTCGTTGGACTCCAGAGCCCACTCACCACCCCTCTGCTGCCCGGTGGTGAGGGTAGCCCCAAGAAGCTGCCAACATGGAACAGGAGCAGCAGGCTTCCCACTGCCTCCTGCCCAGGAAGAAGCATCACTGAGCAGTGTCTACAGAGTCTGGGGCTCAGGCCTCCTCCACCCCTGACCCAGAGCTCTGGCCTTGTAAATTAAGCCCCCAAGTAACCCAGATTCCACATCTGCACTCAAATATGCCAAGGCCAAGGTGGGTAGAAACTCAAAAAGCATCCTTACCTCTCTGCTGCGGTACCAGGTCTCAGGCCAGGGGTCACGGTTTGGATCAAGATCGTCCCCCAAGAGCCTCATGTGGACAGGGTACCTGGAGGTGACTGAATGATGGGGGTGTACACAGCTGATGTGCTGCTAGGAGCTGGGGCTCAGTCAGAAGAGGAGGGTCACTGGGGTGTGACCCAGAAGCTCACGCTGTGTGTCTTTCCAGCTCCTGTTTGCTCTCTACTTCCCATCCTCCACAAGCACCGCTCCTGTGCCTCGCCCCTCTGCCACGCTGTCCTGCCTTGGAGCCACCAGACTACAGACTGAAACCTCTACAGACTGTGAGCCAAGATAAACCTCTTTAAACGCAAGTGTAGCCGGGCATGGTGGTGCACGCCTGTAATCCCAGCACTCCAGAGGCTGAGGCAGGAGGACTGCTGAGAGTTCAAGGCCAGCCTACACACTGAGTCCAAAACTAGCCTGAGCTACACAGAGACCCTCAAAACAACAAAACGGGGAGTGTCGGGTGCTCTTTCCCAGTGAGGGAGAAAGAGACTATGACACCAACACCGGGCCAGGTGCAGATGTCCCCTGGGCCCGCCCTGACCCATGCTGAGGGGAAGAGTGAGCAGAGCTGCGGTTGGGGTCCTTCACAGTGCCCCTGGGGACACTCGGAGGCTGGTAAGTTCCCATGCTCACGATGGCCATTGGTCCTCTGGATGTCATCGGTAGCATTTGGGAAAGGGGAGCAGAGAGGTCAGTGCTGAAGGATTCTCTGGGGAGAGGAGGGCACAGGCCCAGGGGTCAGCGTGTCCCAGGAGGAACAGTCAGTCTCGAGAGGACACCAGAGAGGGAACATTCTGAGTCAGGCTGTCCTTTCGCCCACTCGAGGACAGCTGTCCCTGGCCACTCTTCCCTGAAATGAGTCCACCTCTGGCAGTGCCAGCATCTTGGCATCTTGCCCACACCAGGCGCACTTCTCCCTGCATTCCCCGCCCCCCACAGCTGCCCTCTCCAGAGCCAGTGCCTGCCTAGCAGCCCTGCCTTCCACTTGTCATCATCACCACCGCCAGCAGACACAGGGCTGCCCTCCGCACGAACCCCTCCACCCACAGTGGTTGCTAGAAACACACAGATTAGCTGCCACATGCACTTCCATCAGCTCAAACACTTGCTCCTGCATGAGGACAGCATCCCGTCTGTCACCGAAGAGTCCTCTGCAGTGCGTCCCCAGATGCTCCCAGGAGCCCTGCACCAGCTCTGCTGCAGCCAGGAGCCCAGTGCTAGCCAAGCTGGATGCCAACGACACAGTCGCTGCTGGCACCACAGGCATGGCCGGTCCTTCCCCGAGCTGGGGCCACTTCCTCTGGATGAATCGCAGAAGGCCTGGCCACACCCAGCCTCTCTTGCCCGTCCACCAAGCAGGTCCACATCAGGTGACCCCAACCTTAAGGCCAAGGACATGTGATCTGAGGGACAACTGCCAGGGCCTTGATTCCTTCCTCTTGGCTGGGGGCTTACGGCTGCCCCCCATGGCACAGGCCGTGGACCCTTGACCTGCCGCGGAGGACGACGGGTCCAGATTGTCCTGCTGACGGGGCCTCTTGCTAGGTCTGTCAGAGATCACCAGCCTGGTTTCCTCCGAGCTCTGTGGAGCAGGAGGACGGGCCGGGACCTGATGGGAGATGCACAGTGAGAGCCAGGAGAGGCGGACTGCAGAAGAGGAGCCCTGAGGCTTCAGCGAGGCGGGCGGGGAGGGCGCCCCTGCCGGAGGAGACGCCAGCCCCAGAGAGAGACTCCGGAGGTTGAGGGGACCAGGGGAAGCAGCCGTGCGCTGTCCCCACCTCTGCCTCTCTCCTGAGCACCTCACTGCCGTCCACCCCTCGCCCCAGAGCAGAGCTGTGACTGGCAGGAGGAGGGGGTGCTGATGGCTCTCCCAAGGAACAGCGACTTCCCACTTCCCTGCACTAAGGAGAAATGACGGGGGAGAAAGGAGCGCTGCTCGCTTGCTCTGAAGGACCCCGGTAGCTGTCCACGTGACGCAGTCCCTGGGTCGCTCCTCACCTTGGAGGCATCTGCAGCCCCTCAGCCTCAGAGGGGCAGAGAGAGCCCGCTCCAGCCTCATCCAAGGAGTTTATGTTGTAATCCCAGGGAAGAGCTGCTGGGAGTTTAGCAAGTTCCAGTCTACCGCTCCCAGGGCAACCCACAGCGAGAATAAAAAGAGACAAAAGACATACCTGCAGTTGTGGGGAGCCCAGGGGGCCCAAGTCCAGTCTGAACAATGACTGAGCGGAACAAAGGCCTGGACCCTGCGAAGCTGGGTTGTATTACTTTGTGAAGAGGGACTGGCCCGGGACGAGCAGCTGCAGGGATGGAGGAAAGTTCGCAAGTGCTGTGAGCTGGGCTAGGAAGGAGGCACCAGGGCACCTCTGCAGGCTGCAGAGAGAGGCCGAGAAAGAGCACCAGATGCCTGGGCAGCCCTGAGTGTGGAGGAATCTGCACAACACAAGTTTGAGGAAGCATCTGGTGCTTTTGATCAGTGCCTCAGCCTCCATGTCTGGCCCTCCACCTCTGCCTGATGTCCGGCCTCTTTCTCCAGGCTCAGGCCCAGCCGGCTTAGGAGTAGGGAGCTGTAGGTAGGGCATCACTGACCTGTCCCCTGGCTTCAGAGGATGCCCATAGGCCAGCGCCTAGCCAGACCCATTTGCATTGCTTAAAGTCAGTTGAGGAGGCAGAGTACTATCCTACCGACTGCACAGATCGGGCACGGAAGTAGGGCAAGGGTGAGCCAACTCAAAACAGAGACAAACGGTCTTCTTCGGGGGAGCCATCCCAGTGGACCCAGCGAGGGGAAGGCAGGAAGGGTGAGGCTGAGTCCCGAGGCCCTCCCGAGCCAGGAGGAGGCACAGGGACCGCATGATGGCATGGCCAAGAGGGGACCACCGGGCCGGGAGAGTCAACAAGCGGGCTGTGCGGCACACAGAGGTGGCTTTGGGGACTGAAAGCTGAAAATTCCACCCGAACTGTCGTGAAGAAAGGAGTTTGAGTAAATGACTGAGGATGGCCTGAACCCCAAATTCAGGAAAAGCTCAGAAGCTGCATAGGGTTGAAGCGGTTTTCCGCGCCCTGAGTCAGACCCGCCTTTTCCTTCAGGTCTCAGCAGGAGGAAGCACACAGCAGTGCCAGCCAGGCATTTGCTCCCCACTGTGACAGAGCCAGGAGCAGGGGAGTGTGCTCAGGACCACAGACCCCAGGGGCTCCTTCCCTGAGGGACAGTGTAGGCCCTGCCTGCCCAGCACCAGGACTGAGAACCGCTGCTGCGAGGTGCCCACACAGGCGGGGGTCACTGGCAGAGGGGACCCAGTGCCCAGAACACGGGAGAGCCTCGTGTCGGGACAAGGACGCAGCGCCATGGATGGCAGAGTGCGTGGGGAGGGCTCGGCTTCTCACCAGTCTGGGCGCACTGCCTTCTGCCAAGAAACGTCGGCACAAGAAGAAACACAAACATCACATAGAAATGAAATTTCAAGGCATGCGAGGACTGCTGCACTGGGATGCTCTCCCCCAAACACGAGCAGAGGCCCACACACCCAGCTCATGGTCACCCCACCTCCATCCTTCCAGCTCCGCGGAGAGCGCCTGAGCATACCCAGATGATAACCAGCAAGTCCGGAACCAAACTCGGCCCTGGGAATCCCTGCATCCTGGGGTCGAAGAGGACATTTGGGAAACGCGTGCCCTTGGTGTGCGGGGAATGGCTGGTCCAGACCACTGGGCAGTGAGGCCTGGTCCTCGGGACAGGGATGGTTCTCCCTGCAGATGATGGCAAGCAGATGCTCAGGGCCCCAGCCCACGAGTGGCCGTGACTCTGTGCTTGGTGCCACCAACTCTGGAAGGTTTGATGTCTGTAGAAGCTGCTGATGCCCAGAACAGACGCTCGGCACGCTGGCCAGCTGCTGAGAACGGGGCCCTCGGCACACCCGAGCCTCTGGGTCTGTCCCTGGCAGGGAGAGAGGAGAGAGTAGCACAGAGCCTGGCTCTGCGCCTCCACACAGGAGCGGGGTGGCCCCCAAGAGAGGGGAGAAGGCCCTCAGACGGCGGGGAGTGGGAAGGATGCGGCTAAAATGCGTGGCTGACGAAGCCAAGCAGCAGGAAAGGAGAGAGAGGAGGGAAGTCTGTGACCGAAGGTGCCGTCCTCACTCAAGAGAGCTTCTCCGAGGAGCACAGCAGGCAGGGCCACTCCCAGCTCGGCACCGCGCTGGGCTGGCACCGCAACCAGCTTCCTCTTGGCAGAAGAAGGCCTCTGCGCAGCACTGTTCTAGAAAGGAGAGGGGACAGGAATCCAATATAACTCAGCGCTCTTGGCCTCCAACGTACCCAATTATACAGACGGACTCAAGCATGACAGGAGTCAGGACAGCTCGCTCTGTGCCGTCTGCCCTCCCCCTGCTGCCCGCAGCTCAGCAGCCCCAAGGTCCTGCGGGGAGTGCAGAGGGCCGGGCCAGGGCCATGGCAGGGGAGGTGAGGTCTCCTGTGTCCCACGCAAGGCCCGTGTTGTCACCCGCCCCAAAGCGTACCACCCACACCCTCCGTGCCGTGGAGGACCACGCACACAACTCATGAAGGAAGTTTCCCCCTGTAAGGGCATCGTGCAAATTGTTTGCCCTACCTGAATATCTTGTGGCACCCATGGGTGCCAGTGGGCTCTAGCATACATTTCGGTGCATGGGTCACTTTTTCAGGTGGTCCTGCACTTCTACTGCCTGCAGATAGATGGACAAGTGAGTGACCGGACTCCTGGTTCCTAGGAAATCACAGGATATTGACTATGGGGACCCCAGTGTCTCCCACTGGCCCCAAGAGGAGTCTGAAGACCTCACCCATCAAAACACAGAGAGGAGCACAAAGCCCTGGGGGGACCCCGATACGACTCCTGAGTGTCACGGCTCCCAGCCACCCCAGTGGGTCTGCACCATGCACTCCCCAGCACCGCCGAGAGCCACCAAGCAGCAACCCTCACACTTGCACACCCAGGACAGCAAGGGATCTGGCTTGGCAGGGGACGGCAAAGTCGTGAGCCCCCCAATGCCACCTTTCCCACAGGAGCTCCACGACGCGTCCATAGGCATCCTACCACTCCACAGCCCACTGGCGTCACCCCCACAAGGACAAACATGCAGCTCTCACAGTGCAGCTCTTGTAGATGCTACACCTCAGGCAGCAGTGTACCCCACAAATCAGTCCTTGTTTTCGTTAACGGCGTTGGGAAGTAACATGTTCACGGAAGAACCGATCTCTAGTTTGTAAACTCAGAGCCAGATCCTAAACATCGTGTGGGGCACAGAGAAGTCAAAGCACAGTCACACCACGCGGAAGGCAGGGAGGCAAGCGTGACGGGGAGGTGATCACAGGAAGCTGTGGAGTCTCTAGAAGGGGCCACCCTCATCCGTGGCTATCCTTGCTGTTTCTAAGGCTCCTTCAGCCGCAGATCAGTCCTGGGGGACACATGGCACAGCCGAGCCCGAGATGCCCCGCGCTGTCCTGTGACCACAGGCTGCTGAGTGAGTGACGGCTGGGCTTACACCGTTGCTTCTGTCACGTCCACCCACAGCCATGAGGCTGAGCAAAGGCCAGCATGCAACTCAGAGGAAGGAAGTGTCCCCTGTCTGGCCCCGGAAGTGACACCTCAGGGACAGTCTGGCCACACGCAGGGGGACAGGATGGAGCTCCCCTGCGGCATCGCAGTCACCTGCTTCTCCTGCCACCTCTCGGAGGCAGAGTTGCTGCTGACGTGCTTCGCATGGTTTTGAAGCCTCAGCGTGGACTGAGGAAACCCAGCTCCCACAGCGGGCTGCTGTCAGCAAGCCCATCCCTGGGTGCCCTCCAGACCCGGGCCCTGTGGAGGGCAGCGGAAAGCCCCGGGCTGCCTGGCACAGCCAGCTGGAACAGCACTGCCAGGCCCCCAGCACTGTCAGGCCTCGCCTCCATCTCCTGTGTCATAGCTCGTCACCTGCTTTTACATAAACCCCTTTCCATAAACAGAAAGGATCCATTTTAAAAGATTCTACAGAAAAAATCAGTCAAGCCCCCGCATCGATCTTGGTGATTCTGAGTCCATGTGCACACCTCCCACAGGGGCAGGTCGCATACATGCGTGTGCGTGTGCAGCATGTGCGTGCATGTGTGTGTGTGTGTGTGTGTGTGTGTGTCTGCCTGGCACACAATGCCATATGAACTTTCTTACTCATAGGAGAAGGATGACCCCACCATTCCCAAACAGGAAACGCTGACTGCCCGCTGACCATTGCAGCTGAAGGAGCACAGAGCACGAGCCTGCGGGTCTGGCTCACAGTGAGCGGCGTCTACCCAGGGCAGAGAGGACCCTGAGGCCCTGGCCCATGGCAGCACCTCCCCCACCCCATCCCGCCTGCTGAGATCCGGTGGGACGCTTCCCTTTCCAGTGCTACGCTTCGGTTCAGGCCGAAGCCCAACCCCAAGCCTGGGCCAGGGAACCCAGCAACATGGAGCGGAAGGCCGTGGAGGCTTCAACCACCCAGCCGGGCCCAGAGAGCCAAGCTGTGGACAGCCCAGGAGGAGCCCGAGGGTCTCGCTCTGTGAAAACAGCACCAGGATCCAGCCACACAGTCACAGTCCTGCGGGACCTTCCCCCTGGGGAGGTCAAGGCCGGCTGAGTGGCCAGATGGACTAACCGTGCTCAGCCTGCTCAAAAGCAGCCTGCTTGCTCCTGGCCTGGCCTCTCGGCTCCAGCCTTCCTCTGAGGAGAGGCAGAGAGGGCAGGGGAGCTGGGAACCGTAGCTGCTCCCCACCAGGGCTTCTCGGCAGTGGCCTTTCGGGCCGGGAAGCCCTGCTGTGGGTCTGTGGCTTTGCTAGGGCTGCTGAGCAAGCCCACGTGCTGCGGCTGAGCACCGCAGAGCTTTGTTCTTAATTTCATCTGTAGCAGCCTGATTCCCAAACAGGTCAGTTCTGAGGTCCTGAGTGTGAGGACTTCAGCCGATCTCTAGCTCACTCTGAAGGACTATCGTGGGCATTGTCTGTGACCCTGGCTTCCTCTGTGAGACATTGGCAGCCTCCCTGTCTTAACAAGAAAAATGTCCAGGTGTCCACCACACACAGAGCTTCCCCTGGCCGAGAACCTGTGTCTCCGGGCTTCGGGTCAGAAAGATGAGTTTAGTTCTAATTCCTGGGAGTGTGACCTAGGGAGTGTTTAGAACTCCAGGTCCTCATGTGGCTCACATCTGTAGATTTGTGGCGGTGCTGAGGATTAAATGAGATACTGTATGAAAGGCACTTGTTGGACAGTGGAACCCGTGTCTTGGTTACATTTGTCTCATTGCTGGGACAAAACACCTGACACCCAAAAGGAAGGAAGGAAAGGTTTATTTAGCTCACTGTTTGTGGAGGTTTCAGTCCATAGTCAGCTGGCTCCAAAGCAGGGTGGCTCATGGCACAGGGGCAGCACTTCAAGGCAGCAGCCAGAGCAAAAAGGAGGAAAACAAGCCTCTTCTCCTCCCTTAGATTGTACACAGGCCACTCCCCTCCCGAGGGCAGATATAGCACTCATAAAATCTCCTGCCTTCTTCTTGCACAGGATGAGGATATTTACAAAGTGAGGACCCTGCTGAGTCTCTCAGTTAAACTAAACTGCTCAAGTTGACACAACCTATCAACCGCAACAACCCATCAATGGAAGTCCTTACCTTTCCTAGCTGGGGACCTAGGGGACCTGCTCCCCCCTCCCTGTGAACAGAATGTCCCCACCCAGCCCAGCCCTGGAGACAGTGACACAGTGACATGGGAGTGTCCACCATGGACTGTCCAGTGGCGGCCTTGTGCTGTGCAAAGTCAGCCATGTGACACCCAGAAAATTCCCTGGGGCAGACAGGAGTCAGGCAGCACCCACGCTAGGCACTGGTCATCATGTTGCCATGGAGACAGCTCCCCCTGCCTGGACAGGGTGGCCTGAGGCTGCTCTCTGGCACCTACTATGAAACCTGTCACGGTGCAGTGGTGACAGCCCAGCTGGTCCACCCCACCCAGATTGGGCAAAAACAGCTCAGTCCCACTCCCACATCTACTAATTCTGCTCAAAAAATGCTCAGTGCATGACAGAAGTTTGGTGAAAGTGTGGGTTTCATGACTGTGCCACCCGTGTCCGTGCTGGCCCCTGCGTGATGGCATTTCCCGTGAGGCTCTAACACCCAGAACGTACTCCTTTCCAGTGGACCCCAGAGAGGCCCTGTTCCTCAGACCCATCCATCGCTTCATTCCCAGTCATCCCCGAGCCATGTGCCTTCCTCCATGCGCTCGTCCGGGTGGACAGGTGACCCTTTCATCAGAGACCGTCCAGGCACTTCCTGCCACCTTTGATTTGAGACTCACTCTGTCGAGTTCAGATGAGGCCTGGGCTCCCCGCAGCTCCTCAGTGCACCGTGAAGAGCAGCAGACCCATCCCATGCCGGGGACCCTGGGACACAGAGGGACAGCTCAGGGCTGTCAGGGCCACCATGGGCACAGGCCCAAGGTCCTCTGGTCTCCACCCAACATCACATCCCTGCTTCTTTCCCATGGGTTCACCTGGTGGAGGGGCTTCACCCCCGAGGAACCTGCAGGCCCAGTGGCCCCATCCAGAGAATGACAGGGAGGAGGCCTCCCTCTGGTCCAGATGCGACTGACAGGGCAAATGTCATGTCCTTCAGGAACAGAAGGCGGTTTGGTCCCCCATCCCTGAAATGATCTCGTATTAGTAATTTCCCAAGCTTGGGCTCACTCCGCTGATGTAAGACCACGAGGGCCACCGCGGCTGTGGCCTCAGCAGTGCCGGTCCTTCCCAGACGAAGGCCAAGGGACGGGCCAGCCTCCCACTCCCCCTGGCCTCCACGTCCCTGCACGCTCACGGAGGGCAGCAGCAAAGCGGCCGCCTGCCTGGCCAGGGAGCTGGGCCGGGAGGGACCCGAAGTGCTGCTCAGCCTGGGGGACAGACAGCTGCTGCACCACAGCCTCTGGAGAGCCACTCCCCTGGGGAACAGCCCACAGAGCCAAGGACAGCTCTATGACTGCCCAAGGCACTGCCCCAAGACACAGGCCCTGCGCGGCTGCACACCAGAGGTTACCAGCACTTGCCACTGGCTTTGTTGTGCCGAGTCCTCGAGAGACAAAAAGAATTTCTGCACTGGGAAGGCTGAGGCAGGACAGCCAGATTCAGGACAGTCTGGGCTAAGTAGAGAGACACTGTCTCACAAGGAAGGAAGAAAAGATTGAAAGGAAGAAAGACAGGGAGCAAGGGAGGGAGGGAGAAATAGAGGGAAGGAGAGGGCTGAGGGAGTGAAGGAGAGCAGGCCTGCCCCTGGACAGAGAGGGCTCATTCCTGTAAGAATGGATTCTCGAAGGTCACCTGCACAGCGGTGGACTTGTCTGACTACCGAAGTCACCAGCCCCATGTAGGTGACTGGCTTCACAGACCACGACAGAAAGCAGCAAACACAGGACCAAAGCAGGAGGGGCCGGGGAGTCCTGCTGCACTCCCAGCCCACCCTGCAGGAGCCCCGACAACCCGGCAATCACAGGGGGTGACCCTGCCATGCACCCCTCAGCACCTGGGGCCACCATGGCCACAATGAGGGCTCAGGAGAGCTCACCAGCGTGGTCCTCATCGTCCGAGTCCCATGATAAAAATGCCCATCAGAATGAAAACACCAGTCCCGATGGCACCAGGGCTTCCTTGGGCCCCGCTGCCCTCATCAAAGGCCCCAAAGGGCACGGTTTGCATAGTATTTTAAATATCAATATTCTAAAATAAACATGTTACCCTGTTAAGTACAGGCAATGGAATTCAAGTAACAGGATTTGATGCCCACAGTTACCCACTTTTAAACACATAGTAATTTCCATTATACAAAATTTATGACATTCCTTTTTCTCCTTGACTTTAATTTCTTTTTTACTTCCTCAAGAGATTTCATCCTAATGTAATATTTTATTTGCACAAAAGTCTTCGTTATTACTTTATCATATCTCTTTGCAATGTGACACATGAAAAGAATACTAAAATTATTTTGAATGTTTTATAACTACTGGACTTATTTTATTTAAATTTTTCTGTACTATCATTATGATTATTAACATGCAATGGATCAAAATAACATGACTCTATTAACTTTTTATAAAATAAGCATTAAACATAAATGCAATTTTGAAAAGAGAAGCTACATCTCAAAGAGACAAAGAGAAGTAGGGGTTTTTTTAATTTATTTCAATCATTTAGTCTATCTTTGGGGAAAAATTTTTCCTTTTCCTAGAATAAGGTAGCATTTTGGGGTCTGTTAAGAATATTGTGGAAGGCTTTCCTTCAAGACATTCACAGGACAGGAATATCCACCCTCCCCTCTCCTCAGCAGGCACCAGAGATACTAGCAGGAGCAACCACACAGGAAAAAGAAAAAAAAGGCATCAAAATCCAAAGGAAAGGAGGAAAATTAGCCCTGTTTGCAGGTGACAAGATCCCATGTGTGGGTAATGCTAGAGACCCTACACACACCAAGAAGAACACTGTCAGAACTGGTGAATATATTCAGTGCAATTGCAAGATATAAAAATCAACAAAAATGAATTTTATTTATTTACACAAGTCATGCATATCTGAAAAAATAACTAAGAAAATAATCTCATTAATGATATTTTTACAATATAAATGACAAAATTTTGATTAAAGAGTTGAAGAAAACACAAGCAAACAGACACCTTTTGTTTGTGGGCTTGAAAAATTAATATTATTAAAATATTCCTATGATCTGGAGATATACTCATTCAACACAAACCCTATCAAAATTATAAAAATCATTTTCACAGAAATAAAGGAATAATTCTTAAATTTTCATGGAAAAACAAAAGACTCCAAGTCACCAAAACAATTTTGAGAAACAAAAGCAAAGTTCAATTTGTAAATTATATTATAGAGCAATAGTAACCAAAACAGCATGGTATATTTGTAAACACAGACACAACAACCAATGGAACAGAAGAGAGCCCAGAAGTGATCACATATATATCACATCTTGTCTTTTATCCATGCACCTGTCAAAAGCCACCTAGGCTGGTTCCATGCCTTCGCTACTGTGAGTAGCATCACACCCATTCGTCATGTGCAGTGCCACCTCCCAGGCCATCTCCAAAGCCTCCATATGGGCCACCCAGACCTGCCTCCAGCACCCCATGCTTGCCTCACTTACAGTCAGAATGACCCCATGGAGCTCATGCTGTTTAGTGGAACCCATGCTGTATAATGTAATTTACAAGATGTTATGGCCACCCCACAGATAAACAGGTGCCCATGGACACTGTCTTAGTCACATTCTTGTCATTGAGACACCTGACCCGACATCCGCCACTTAAAGGACAAGAGGCTTATGTTGGCCATGATTTTAGCCCCTGGGCAGCAGGCTCCCAGGCAGAACCTGCACGTCGGGATGGCCTGGGGCAGGAGAACTGCTCAGCTCATGGGGCCAGAAGCAGAAAGAGGAGGGAAGAGCCAGAAGGGAGACGCACCCCAAATGCACCCATGAGTGCGGCACCCCGTCATCCAGTCATGCTCTAACAACCACTTCTGAGAGGCTTTGGGGGACACTAGACCAAACCAAACCAGGTGCTCACTCACCACACTGGCCATGGACGCAGCGGCCCCTGAGCCCCTGAGCCCATGGTGGCCTCCTGGGGCAGAGTGACTGTCAAGACGGAGGCCACTGCGGCCACAGCCTGGTGCTGCAGCCACCAGCCCACAGCTCAGCTCGCTGCCCTGAGCCCGCTCAGGAAAGGACCGAGTTTGCCTCAGGCTCCTTTGCGTGGAAATGCATGCGATAAACAGGGTCCCTTTGTCCTTTGCCCCGTGCGCGCCGTTGGTCTTTCCACACCCCTAATGGACACCACTCATTTCACCCCTGTGGAGTTAGAGCGCTTTCTGCAGAGGCCATTCGTCCCCTCCCACATCGCCTGCCCTGCCTGGAGTGCGGTGCACACAATAGGAGCTCAAAACACGCTTCAACCACACGGAAAGGAGGCCGCCTCGTTAGACCAAGCCAGGAGGTGAAAGCTATTATCCTGCTGTCACCATGCACCAGCCCGCTGGCCGCGTGAACGTCACCCCAATTCTACGCTCCCGGAAACACCGACACAGAGCAGGCTTGTGTTCCGCTGCACACACAACACAGGGGAACGTGGGTTACGCAGCAGCTCCCGAGCGCAGAGGGCAGAGGGCAGCCGGGCACTGTCTCTCCTAGACCCCACCAAGATGGCAGCCACCACACTTCGCCACCATCACAGCTGCCGCCTCCTCCCCCCAGGGGAGTTTTCCTCTACACACGTCCCATCCTCGTCCATCCCAGCAGCACCTCGAAGCTGTGTGGAACCGCTGCAGCCGCGGGGTGGGACGGGTGCCCTCCAGAGCAAATGCCGCTCAGCAGTTACACCCCCCCCCCCAAGGACGCGGGAAGCATGAGGAGAAGCCACGGGCTTCTGCATGGCGCGAGTGAACAGTGTCTTCTGACCTGAGTGTGTCGAGGCGGTGATGTGGGACATATTTACTGACCCGGGATACTTAAGCACCAGTACCTTGGCAGACGTAGTGCCCCGCCCTGACCAGCACCTGCCCGTGCCTCTGCCACCAAAGCCCTGGCAGCCAGGTGTAGGACTTGCTAAGGTGATATGACGAGGTTGAACCCCAAGTGGGCTTCAAGCAGGGGACCCCACAAGCTGGCCAGGCCTCACAGAAGGGCCAGGGACAGAGCCGCAGCAGGAACAGCTAGTAAGCAACGTCCAGCAACAGTGGAGCTATTCGTGTCACCAAGAGTGGCTGCGCCAGGCGCCCACAAGACCTCTGCACTCTGTTTCCACTTTCTAACCAAGCCCGCGCGACGGCTCGTACACAAGGCTGAAGAGAGGACCTGCGGAGAGCAGCGCGTGCATCTTTATTCTGTGTATCCTCACAACGCGTCCCCACCTGAGCCCGGAGGAGAGTCACAGGGACAAGCGAGTGAGAACCACGCGTAAGAGGAACACTTGGACCTACATGGCCCCGAGGTGCCGCCGCACTCGTCTTCTCTCCAAGGTGTTTGCCTCTCTTGCTCTGCCTCACCCTGCTGCGGAAAGCACCTGTGTTCCCTCAGCCACATGATGTTAATTTTTTGTATTTTAAAGGGGGTAAAATTAAACGCAACAAAACAGAACATAAGAAAGCATAAATTTCAAAGCTAGACAACCAGAGATCTCCACTATCTATCACACTGTCTCGTTTTCTTCCAAATGGTTGTGCATATCTTCCCATACGGAGAATTCATACAAAACAACATAGTCAACCTCTCAAGACGTGTCTCGATCACTGGCTTCCGCTTGCTGGGGGGGGGGGGAATGACATGAGGCGTTTGATTCTCAGCCTGCGCGTCGGCAGGCTCACAGCCGCTCACCAAAGAGGGGAGTAGTTGCTTGTTCTAGCAAGTGTTAGAAGGCGCTGCTGCTAATGCGGAACGTGTCTGCTTCGCAGGTGATAATCAAGTTCATGCAAGAGGCAAAGGAGAGGTGACCACTGCACCTGGACAGCAGAGAGCAAGAACTTGGACGCCCGCAGACACCACCAAGTCCACGGGCAGAGCGCTGCGCGTCACATCCTCTCGGCCCCTAAACCTGGTCAAGGACATCCTTGGCACGTTTCCTCGGCTTTGAAATGCAGTGCTGTTTGCGGCCCGGAGCGCCTGGGCGGTGAGGAAGCTCAGGAGCCCCATGGGAACGCCGCACACCACCGCACCCAAGCACCAGGCCAGTCACCGTGGAGAGGTCAGTAAACGCACTGTGTGCAGCAGGAAGTATCTCGGTGGTCCCTGGCTGAGGACATTGGCAAGGAAAAGGAAAGAGAGGAGAAGCAGTTATAAAATGTGAGTGCCCCGGAGGCCCTGAGCCGGGGACGGATGGAAAGAGGCCCGTGGTGGCCTTGCTGTCTTCTTACAGATGACCGCACAGCTGCAAGGACAAGGGCGAGGGGGCGCCGAGCTTCTGAAGCACCAGGGAGACGGTGAACACTTGCTGACCCACCCACTCAGCCACAGCCGAGGCCCTTCGCAACCCTGTCCCCAACACCAACCAGTCTCCGTCCAGCGGTGATTGGTTGTCCCCAGTCGGACACAGACATTCTGAAAATGTCACCTGCCTGGACTTCACAGCTTCAGCCTCACCGAGACCCAGGGCTGCTGCCATGGCAGCCCAGCGGAGAGGGACAGGCGGGAGCGTCGAGCTGGGTCATCACTGCTCAGCGCCAAGGAGCAGGGCTCTGCGCACTCTGTCTGCGGCCACAGCCACGAGGCCCAGGACCCTGGGAGGTGAGCTGTCCCCCAGCCCCTCCTTGGGAAGGACCAAAGCAGCTCCAGGGTCCCGGACAGCGTGTGCAGGTGGCAACCTCGCCTGCGTCATCCTCCCTGGCTCAGGTCACATCTGCAGCTCACGCTGCAGCAAGGCTGCATTTAGGGGAAACCGTCCCCGCCCCACAGAGGCCAGAGCAGAGCACGGCAGAGGGGCAGGAGGGGCAGCAGAGGAAGGGACAGCTGAGGACGCCACTGGTCAGCCCCCAGCTCTCCCCATGTCAGGACCATGTCAGGTCCCCCCCTCCGTGCTCTGGAGAGAAGGACACATCCAAAGCACTGGTACGGTCACCGCTGCCACGTCCTACTGTCTCAGGGCCACTCCCTCTGGTCCTCAGTACTTAACTTGAACAGTTTTCATCCTACAGCAGTCAGCTGCAGAGAGGTCCACAGAGTCAGGCCCACAGCTGAGCTGCAGGGTTCCCCCACACCCGCCATTCAGAGACCGCCATCTCTGCAAGCCCTTCCTCAAAGACAGCTGGGCAAGCTGAAATTGCCTTCAACCTTGCTGTGCCTCTGACAGGCATCAGTGCATCCCTCAGCAGGAGAGCGGATACAGGGCGGCAGCTGGGCACAGTGGAGCTCTACTCGGCCACAAAGAAGGACAGACTTGAGTCATTTGCAGGAAATTGGGTGCACCTTGACACTGTCATGTCCAGTGACATAAGACTCACAAGCACCCTCTTCTATAGAAACCCAGAGTATAAATAATTTAAAGAGCAAAATAAAAGAGAGATGACAGGAAAGATGGAGGCAGACTTCCTGGAATGGGATGGGAATTCGGGAAGGGGGTAGCAGAGGGCACCAAGAGGAGAAGGGGAGCAAAACTGGCAAGATGTGCTGTGTGGATGTACCCGCTCCCAAGATGCGTGTGGTTACCATGTGCTGCAAACACACCAAAACACAAACACACAGGAGGCAGAGCGGGGGCCAGGTGTGGTGGCACGGGTCCATAATCCTAGCTACTTAGGAGGCTGAGGCAGGAGGGTCACAAGTTAAATGATGAATGCACAAATATTGAATAAAAACACAAAAACACAAAATCATCCTTTAAGGCCAGAATTACACCAATGATCTGGATTTGAAAGCACTCCTAAGTAGAAAAAAGAATAGCAATTTTCAAAGAACTTTGAAAGAACTAAGTTCGTAAACTTAGTAGTTTACAAACCGTGTTTTATGCTAAAGCCTTCAGGAATCGAACTGGACCACCAATGCAGACCGGGGCCTGTGTAGACACTTCTGCTGTTCAGGCTTTATCAGGACTGCCCCGAGCTGCGTAGCCATGGCTTTAACATAAACTGAATCCCCTCCGACCCCTGAACTCCAAATCTTCTCCTCTGAGGGTTCCCAAGTCGTCTCTTCCGTGGCAGGCAGCTCCAGGGAGCCCAAGAGACGCTCTCCTCAGCTCCCAGCCTGGATTTCACGGGAGTGAGTCGGCCCCATCGAAGGCCCGGAGCCCTGGCCTGGTGTCTCGCCCTCTCCCGGGACTGTCCTCAGCCACCCTGGGAGACCTGGCCAGCACTCAGGGCTTGGCCATGGGAGGCCTGGGCACGACCGACCCCACGCGGCCCTGTGCCTGCAGCCCCCCAGAAGCCGCTGCAGCCCAGGGCTCCTGGGACCTCTCACTGGTCAAGGACGTGCGACTCAGAGACACCCAGGCCTCGCCGCCGTGCCGAGTCCTGCGCCCACTCGGCCCGGCCCGGCCTGGCCAGGGTGGCGGGAGTGACCTAGAAGGAATGAGAGGCCTGGCTCGAGGCCACGCCAGGCTGCAGAAGGACAGCAGATGGAGCCTGAGCCTCAAATGAATATTCACAAGAGGAAAATCAATTACCAGCCGGCTGTGCCACCTGCCCTCCAGACCGGCCTGGCCTGCAGCTGCCCGGTGAGGGCGGGCGCCCGCCCAGGCACGCGGGGCGTCACAGGGCCCAGAGTCCCGCGCCAAGCCCAAGACCGGGCACATCTGACCTGAAAAGAGAAAGCTCTGCGTCCGTGACCTCTGAGTCAGCAGCCAGGGCCACAGGGGGGCGCCCGCGAGGGAGGGCCGCCTGCCTCGGCCTGGCTCTGGCTGCGCCGCGGTCGGTGGAGCCCAGGAAACGGTTCTCTTGGCCTGTGCAGCCGGGGCACTGCCTCCTGGGGGGAGGGGTACCCTGGGGGGTGCGCTGTGCCCCGACACCTGAGAGGGACAGCACCGCAGGCGATGGGAGAAACAACCTCGGCTGCTCCCGGTCCAAACTCCTCCCACCACGCACCTCACTGGGGAGGTTCAGGTCCCCACGCAGACCTCTCAGGGAGCTGCGATGCCCCTGAGGACCTGGCGTTTTCCTGCTGCTCCCTGAGTGTTTGGGCTCCAAGCGGATCCTACCCTCCTGCATCCAGAGCCGGAACAGGCAGGGCCGCAGGTGCTCGGCTCTTTAGAAGACACCGAGACTTTGAATCATCGTGCTGTGAGGGGGCTTCACACAGCGCCAGGGGCGCGCAAGCAGAGCTGAGGTCCAGGTCCAGGCAGGGACTCAGGCTCCTGCAGAGAGGGCCGAAGCCTCCAAGGAGCCCCAAAGCGGAGAGGCCGGTGTCCACGCGGACCGCAGGGTGGAGACCGGAGCGCGGAGCCGAAGCTGCTCAGTGCTCCACGTCTGCACCCGGCTGCCCGCTCTTCTGCTGTTCTGTTTGTTTTCCGTTTGCTCCTCTGCTGTGTTTGAAAGGCAGAAGGAAGGATCGGATCACAGCCTCAGGCACGGCCCAAGGCCTCCGAGAAGGGGTTATCTACCCCCCAACCCAGGGCTGCAGACCTGCAGGCAGCTGGAGGTCCTGGGGCGCCCCTGCCTGCAATCCATCCCACGGGGTGACCCTGCTGTCACCAAACGCCCTGCTACCCAGGATTACACCCTCACTGCCCAGCTTCGCACCCAGAGAGCAGCACAACTGTGGCCCCTCGGCCCCAGCTCCCCAGAGCCCAAGGAGCCCGAGCAGGGGAGCAGGCAGAGGGGAGGTTTCAGGGCCCCTCCGAGGCCTGTGGTGTCTACTTCAGGGCCTCAGCCGCAAAACCCCTAGCTGGGTGTGAAGGGGGATGATGGGGAGGTTTTTCACTGGAGCCTGGGGCTATGCTGGGGGGGAACCCCAAAAGTAGGGAAGGGAGGAGCAGGAAACACAGCACTTCCTTCATAAACACATCTGCCTGAGCACCTGCCTAACCCAGCTGCTTCAGGGCCCTGAGCCCGGACTCTCGGGCTGCAGAGCCGGGGTGTGGACAGGGCCCCAACCCTCCCTAACCTTCTACGTCACTGTCCACAGAAACCCCGACAGGGCCCTGGGGGCCAGGGAGAAAGCAAAGTCCTCCTGCGCCTCCCACCCTGCCCAGACCATGCAGGGAAGGACGGGGCCTGTGGGTGGGACAGAGGGCAGCAGCCAGCCCACCCAGCTTTAAGTCTGTGAGGTGACAGCACGGCGAGTGGGACGTCCCTCACTTTCTCTGATAGCACCTCTGGGTGGACAGCAGCCCGGCCAGCACGTAGACACCCACCTACAACACGCGTCCTCCCAGTCACCACCCAGCATGGAGCTGGCACCCAGACCACAGGACACCACTCAGGCACAGCTGCCAAAAGACCCCTGTGTCCTCTCCGGCACCCACGGCACCATGAGACTGGCACTGGGCTCAGAAGCCAGCCTGGGACCCTGTCACCCTCCCCGGCTGTCACTCAGGGAAGATACACTGGGCAGGGGTGAATTCTGCACCTGAACCTAGCCCAGGGTCCTCGCCCAAGGTACCCAGCTTGGGCAGCACATATCACACCAAAGGCAGGGGCCCATACACATTGCCCTGTCCTCCTGTCCCACCCTGCATCCTGGGCCAGGGTCTCTCCTACCCCACCAGCCCACACCCCGGAGCTCAGGGCCACTCCCTGGGAACGCGCCTGCCTTCTCCCTGGCCGTGAAGCCTCATGATTGCTGCCAACCCCTCCGCCTGCAGCCTCTTACTCTGTTCTCCATCCAACAAGAAACCCCAGCCCAGCTCAGCCTCGAAGACCCAAGCCGGGTCCCACTGCCCATGGCTGCTCCCTCAAAGGCCCCTGCACAGTGCCAGCCACTGTCCCCATCCCCACAGTCCTCCCTGGATGGCCTCTCTGGAGCAGTGAGCATCACTTCACCACCCCGCTTCCTCCATCTCGGAGCCAGGCAGCACGGCCTGCAGGTGACCTATGGTGACCATGCCTTGGCCACTCCCGAGGTCTTCAGCTGTCTCATGAGACCAACATCTTTCTGCTGTCCAGAGCAGAAAGGGGACCCGGGAAGCACACTGTCACCGTACTGGTGTTCTGTCAAATCTCCTACTTTAGATCCACATTGTGCTATGTGGCTTGGTTTGGTGGCAGGGACTCCTCTGTGACCCCAGAGAATGACCACAGGTAAGGAAGGCACAGCAGGGCTACCAGGATCCCCGGACTGGGACGTCTGCTTTGGTGATGTCCTGGGTGTCCTGTGGCTAAGGACCAGGGACCCAGCCCTGGGGCCGGCACCGCAAGTCCCTGAGTAGCCCGGGCAGAGTGTCCTGTCCCTGGGGGCTGAGGACGGGACCCCAGGGTGACAGGGAGCAAGAGCATCACTGGTCCTTCCCTGCTGGCCGGCTCTGCCTGAGGGACAGGTGTGTTCCGTGACCCCCACACCTTCGATAAGAGGAAGGGAGAACCTGAAGGAAGACTCCCTTAAAGGGGGAGAATAGTGCCAGAGGCCGGGACCTCTGTGCACCCAGCCCCGTGTCCTATTCTCCAGGCCCAAGGACAGCCAGCCCTGCACCAGCATCACCTGGGAATTTATGGGGCCTGGCTGCCTGTCAGGCCTCTCTTGGCAGAGGTAGCGCCCTGCAAGGTGGCTGATCTCAACTGCCTGCACCCACAGGGGAGAGAGAGGACAGTGAGCCTGTACCCAGGGACCTTCAGGTACCCACCGCCCTTCCTGGCCCTGTGGCTCCAGAGTGGTCAGCAGGTAAGAAGGGGACTCGGTCCAAGAGCAGAGACAGAGGCTCAAAGCTCAGAACCTCCACTGCCAGCTCTGGGACCTTGAGCCAATCCCGGGGCCCCACCAACCCTTGGACCCTTCATCCGTGGAGAGGAAGTGAAGTGACACTGCTTGGAGCACGTGAGAGGGGATGAAGACAGCGCCCGTGAAGCATCCTACAGGGTCCTGCACGGGACAGGCCCTCCCGCCACTTCAGCCCAGCAGCCTGAGCATGGCTGCCCTGTGTGCAAAAGTGAGTTTGTAAACTGCTAAGACGGTAAAACCAGCTCTTCTCAGCAGAGCTCCCGGGAGGCTGTTCCCCGACCCGAGCCTAAATCTCCAGCTTCTTCCTACGTGCTATGACCACAGACGGTTATCACAGACATGGCTCGGGGCAGGGGTCCTTGCTTATCCCTTCTGAACCAATGCTTTAACAAAAGGATGATACAGCAATTAACCTCACATGAGTCCTTTATTTAGAAACCCATCACCAAAGAAGAGAAAGCAAAACCAACTCCCTTCCCAAAACTCCTGCACCGAGAGCCGTCCATTCCCACCCCTGCTTCCTCCTGGATCTGACCGCCCAGCGCCACCCAGCCTCATGGTCTGGGCCACTCAGGGCCCTGCTGACACCCCAGCAGTTGCTTCTCTGGAAAGAACTCAAGCCAAAGACAAAAGCAGACCCACAGATACTGAAGCACTGTTTAGTTTCTTGTTTTGAGTTTCATGTGCCACCTACAAATTGACCCTAAACAGGGAACCAGTGTCCGGTGCAAACCACAGCTGCAGAGGAATTTCCAGGTCTTCCTAACGTGCCTGGCCCTGTGAAGGAGCAGCTGCAGGCGCCATGGCCTGCTACAGAGCCAGGAATAAGTGCCAGCGTGCCAAGCCGGGGGACTGGCTCTGCGGGCATCACTTCTGTTCGTGGGCTCTGGGGCCTGGTGGTTGTGAATCCAGTCAGCAAGGCTGGAAGGGACTTCAGTCTGCAGAGGGAGGGAATTGGTCCTTCCAGAGCCATCCACCAGCAGTGACCACCAGGACCACACCTCTGCCCCATGAAGCTCTGCCCCAGTTCTGACAGCCACGCGCTTTCTCCACGGCTGAGAGTCCAGGACGCTGGACTGCCCTGCGGAGGGCAGGTGACAGCTCCACCGCCTCCACCATGCCCTCTGCACCCCGAAGCACACTTGGCTCCTCCACCAAGTCAGACTCTGGGTCCCCAGCCCTCCTGCTTCCTCCAGCAGTGACCCCCACCCAGGCATCGCTGTAGAACGAAGAGCCCTTCCGAGGGTCCCAGGAGGAACCCTTAAGGCCCACACAGAACCAAAACGGGCCCGAGAGTACCTCGGGGCAAGGCTGGAGGGTCTGGGATGCTGGGCAGCTGACCCACCTGTCCCCCGAGGTGGCCTGGGGTGGCCGGTCATGGACTGTCCCTCATTAAACCTACAGCCCCCTCAGGGTTGTGACCACAGCTAAGTATTGTGCTACAAGCTGTGACTAAAGACTACCCTGGATCTTTAACCTATTAAACGCATTTCAGTAAAGGACTCGTTGCCGTGAATCCCCCTCAGAAGCCTCTCCCACCTCCCAGACACGTTCCCCACCCGTCTCGCCCCTTCTGAAGCAGCTCCAGAGCCCTCTGTCCCGAGTATCTGTAGTGGCATTCTTGTGGCTGCCTCGATGTCCTGAATTGATTCAAAACATCTGCCTTTCGTGGTCTTTGGACTCTGGGAAGAGGCCAGAGGTCTCACAGGGCAGATCCAGGGAGGAAGGCGGGTGCGGACGCAGCGCCCTGTTTTCTCGAGCTGTCTTTCCATGGATGGTGCCGGCAGGAGCCTGTAGTGCATTCTTGATCAAATCTCGGAAAGACCTCCCTGAAGGAGGACTTCCAGAAAGGCTCCACAAAGCGGCAGGAACAACGGGACAATTGTGTGGAAGTGAAAGGGGCTATTCAAGGGGAATTCATGTTGGTCTCTTTTAGTGTAATACTCTCTAACCTAAATCATCACTATTTTGACCAACCCTCCTGTATGTGTACACACAACCCACATCCACACCCCAAGCACAATGCATGAGGAGCACTCAACAAATGCTGAATTGTTATGTTAATTGACTCCTCACTTTCTTTTATTATAATCCCGTCTCATGGCACGGAAATCCTGTATTATTTCTGCTCAGGTTAAGGTGTGATGGTTTAGCTTCACTGTCAGCTCTGCTAGCTTTGGGATTCACACAAGGACTGGGTGTGCCTGGGGCATCACAGAGGTGTGAGCTTGGTACTCTGTGTGGTACCTGACCAATTCCTCTCTGACGCTGTCCCCTGCTCCACCTCCTGGTCACCATGAACTGAGCAGCTCCGCTCCCCCACACCCTCCCAACATGATGTCCTTGCCTGGGAGCACCGACCATGGACTGCATCCCCTCAGACCGTGAGCTGAATTAAACCACTTCTCCTCTATACTGTGGCGTCAGATATTTTGGTTAAAGTGACAAAAAGCCAAACTAACAGGAGGCAAGAGTTTACCTCCTCCTTGCACAAAACATCAAAACATCAGCAGGGAGCCCACCTGGCAGCAGCCATATCTGAGCAGAAGCTGTTCTTGGAGGATACCAGACCCCAGAGGAGACGGGGAAGCTGGTGGGGACTCACTGGAGGCCATCTCAGCGGTGATTGCTGGTAAATCACCTGCTGGAAGCCAGGGACAGCCTGGGAGCTCAGCCACTGCAAAGCTCTTGGTGAGAAACTATTTCAACCGGACCACCACTGGGGACAGCCAGGAACATTAAAAACAGCCCATACCCAGGCCCCGCTCCAGATCCCTCACCTCAATGCTTCTGAGCAACCCCAGGGTCCCCACATGCAGCCAGGCTTCTGCTGGAGGGGCCTCAAGATCTGTGCCAAGCCAGGGGCGTCTTTGGGACAGACTCAAGCTGCCTCCCCTATGGCCCCAGTGCGACCTGCACGGGGCCGCTGAAGCACCTTCATCCCACTAGTGACTCACTAACCTGGGCCACACAGGGCCCTCATGCCTGCACGATGACAAATAGAAGGCACAGAGAAGGAGAGACCTGGTCCTGCACCGGGGCATCCACAGGGCTCCTGTTATCCAGACCACTTTGGTTCTGTCACCCTCTCACAAAGTCTATGAAGTCAGGATGGAGCCCTCAGGAGAGGAGCCAGGTCAGCCTGAGACTGGCCACTGTGCAGTCACAGGCTGGTCCCCAGGGTGCCACACGGAGGTTCTGGGGCGGCTGTGATGTTGCAGGAGACAGCTGGGGCCACGCTGAGGTCCTGCTGCTCCTGGGGATGCTGCGTGCCGGTGCCAGTGCCGGTGCCGGTGGCACTCTCTGATCCTCTGCTAAGAGGACACAGTCGCCGCCCTCTCCCCCTGGACACCATCTTTGGCACCAGGAAGAAGCAGAGCCGAGATGTGCCTGGCCTGGGCAGCGTGAGCTGCAGGATGCACGTTTGGCGAACAGCCTGAAATGCAGCGCGGGCTCCGTGCCCATGTGAGCGGGCTGGTGGATGTGGACAGGGGTGTCCAAGGGTCCTGGTCTATGCTGGGAGTCAGTATCCCAACAAGGTGGCCTGGAACTGAGCCCCAGCCCCCGGCGCCCAAGCTGCTGTGCAGGGGAGCAGGGGCGTCACTCTCCTCACCTGGACCCTGCCTCCTGCTCCTTCCTGCTCTTCTCAGGCCCTGCCAGTCCACTTCCCTCCGTTCACCGTCACCCAGCTGCTGAGGGTGCCTGGCCAACCCCACCAACCTAGAGCCCCGCCACCTCCTCCCCAGAGCCTTGCTGGTGTCCCCGGTGGACAGGGCCCCGCCTGATGGGCTCTGGAGCTCTTCTGCTCCTTGTCTGTTACGGCATCTGCCTAAAACGTCCCCCACTCCTCCTGTATCCAGCCATGGGGCTGTGGACGGCGACTGTGCCCATCAGGGTGTGATCTACTCGAGAGTCGAGGATGAAGGTGCTGTTGGGGGGACCCTGGGTGGAGATGGTCACTGGGACGTGACCTGGAAGGGTGCACCTCCCTCTCGGCTCCTCCTTCCCTCTCAATTCCGGTCCACCATGCCATGAGCAGCTCTCCTCCGCCAGACCCTCCAGCCACACCTCTCTGCCTCGGATCCAGCCGACCATGAACCGTTACAGTGAGCTGAAATAAACCCTCCTCCTCTAAACTGCGGAGTCCGGCCTACCCCAGGATGAGGTGCCCACGAGCGCTCCTCTAGCACTTAGCACTTTCTAGTCCAACTCCCAGCTCCAGGACCCCCGGGGACAGGCGCAGCATCTGACTCATGTTTGTGTTCTCACACCGCGTGGGAAGCAGAGGCATAAATGAGAAGGAAGGCAGAGAACTCAGGCTGCACAGAGCAGGCAGCACCCTGGGTGCTCTGGAGCCCGCTTCACAAGGGGAGAGAGAAGG
>PVJX010001303.1:0-37629 GCA_004027295.1 Dolichotis patagonum
TCCTGGCTGTCATCTTACACTCCTCTTTTTCGTTTACATCCATGGCACATCTCTGACACCCCCTCAGCAAGCTCTGAGAACTCAACTCCCTAACATGCCTCTCCCCTACTTCCTCTCCTACCTCAGGCCAAGCCTGCCATCTTGCTCATCTCCATGACTCCAGTAACCGCCCACCTTCTCTGGCTATGCTGTTTTTCTCTCCAAAGGATCAGTTCTCCTCATGGAAAAGAAATGAAATCCATTTTTGAAGATGTAAGGCAGGGGGTGTTACTGTTCACTGAAATATTTCCAGTGGCTTCCCCTCACACTCAGCATTTGTTTACACAGTTACCATGTCTCCTCCAACTAGAAATATGTATTTTAAGACAACATCTTTAAGCCATGTTCAGTCAAGTACCCTCACACCTGGTCCTTAACGGGGAACTCTGTGAATTTCTGTTGAAGGAACAAAAAAGGAACAGGGTTGAGGAGATGACAAGAGCCATAAGCACTGAGGTGAGCTATCCTGGGATTCTGAATCAGAGTTCAGTAACACGCCAATTACGTAGGCATATAATCTGATCCCAACAACATGGGCATTAGATGTGTGCTCAAAGACAGCCTAGGAATGAATAAGTGTCCACAATACTATCTTTAGGGGGTGGACTTATGGGTGATTTTCCTCTAAAATTTTCTTCTCTAAAATTAGCACATATAATTTTATAATGGAGAAACCTAACAGACCCTTTTGTAAGCTACTTACAAGGGTCTCCACAGACTGAATTCTCCAGCGTCCTTGCCGACTTCCTTCCCTTCCTCCTCAGTGTATTTTAGGCCCTTGGCAATGCCATCTGTCTCTCTCTCACCGTTACCAACCCAACAAGTTTTCATTCACATCTGAGTCCACAATAGTCTTCGGGGCTGAACATTCCAAGAAAAGAATTACCCCCTTTACAGATAGTGTCAAACAGCAAATTTCCTCCAAAGTGGTCATAAAGTCGTGGTTTTAGGAATGGTTCTTAAAGGGGGCAGGAGCAGTTCTGGAGGGGCATAAAACCTGGCCATTAATTCCCGAGCGAACGCCTGGGAGCCTCTAATGAGCGCGGCATGCTTCCTCTTCTTGTAAACAGTGGAATGAGTTATGTTTTTCTTCAAGTGTGAATCCGGGTTAAAGTAGGTTTCATTAAGATTAGGCCGGGTAGTATGAGAGCAGCACGGAATTCAAAAGTCAGTCTGTGGAAACTAAAGAAGTGCATGTGGCACTACAAATGTGAACACTTTTCTTGACCAAAAAAAAAAAAAAATTTATATATATATGCTAGTAGACATAGCTTTGGCTTCTATCAGGCAGGGATCCCAGAGAAGGTGGTGACATATTAATTTCTAGAGTATGTGTCTGAGAAGAGAAACATAGATCATGTTTTATGAGTAATTCCTCTTCGGGGCAGAGGTCCAAACTGGCTTTGGGGGTGGTCTTTGGCCACCTGGCTGAGTCAAGTTCCTTGCCAGGTCTGGAGCTGGCTCGTTTCCAGGCATCGTTAGCGGCTAAAATAGAGAGGGTGGAAGGGAGGGCAGGCGAAACTGGGGAAACTGGCCAGAGTGGACTCCTGGACACCCTGGAGCCCTTCAGAGACAGAGTCAAGATGGAATCCATCTGCCCATGTCCCCGTCTCATTGCCATGGAAACCTTCCAGATGTGAGTTCCTCTGCAGATGTGCCCGTAAATGCCCTGGGCTGAGCTGAGGAGCAGCTCGACCGCTCTGAGGAGAAAGCACACTAGGAAAGACCGAGGGAGGCAGTGGACAGCCGGGCTGAGGCCTGGAGCTGCAGCTGTGGCCCTGCAAACGTGGCTTGCTATGGCACAGCTGCAGATGGGCTGCAGGAAGACTCTCCCTCAGAGCAGACCCGTCCTTCGGTATCAGGGTCGCATCTGCTGTGCTGTCTATGAGGAAAGACAGCCAGAGCGTCTTGGTCACGAGTCTCGGCTATGGTTCTCTGACACCTAGCTGGCCTAATGGAGGGTCTGATGGTTCTTCCAGTCTGAAAGACTGCTCTGGCCTGTGGGCTGTGAGTCTGCCTTTTATTTGTTTTGCTGGCTTTGTTTGGGTGCGGCTTTTACTAAGGATCTGTAGGTGTGTCCCACCTACATATGTACTAAGGGCTGAGAAGATATGGAGAAGCAGAGGCCGCCAACAGGAGAAAACCAAGAACACACCAGGTGTGCAAATTAAACGGCACCGACATACACGTACTGTTTCCTTTGTCAGACTGGCCAAGCTGCGAGTGGGCTGATAAAGTTAATGGTTACCGAAGACACGGGAAAGATGAGGTGCGGGGGAGCACCCCTGGTGCAAGTGTAAACCACCAACACTCCTTGCTGACAGCCAGCAATATCCACACGCATGTGACGCTCCTACCCGCAGAGCCAGGGTTCCTGCATCTAACTTACGCCTCTGAGACACTGATAAACGCTCAAAGATTCCAGAGTGTTCTTTGTGTATTTCTTTAAAAATCTGAAAGTTTTTGGATGCAGAAGTAACTCGAATGAAACACAAAGCAGAATATTAAGTAGATGTCGGTACACCCACACCCCACAATGTTGGACACCTCCTCTCCGGCCTGAGCTAGGCCTCTGGGAGCCGCGGAGGAAAGTAGCTCAGAAGCCTGGAGCAGCTTGGGCAGGGTGAGTCTGCATCCAATATAACCGGCTGCAAAAGGAACCGAGTTAGTATTGGTGTGAAAAACGACAGGGGCTCAGGCGCCAGTGTGGAGCTGTGGGTCTCTAGGAAGATTATCCACACCGCGCCTGCAAAGCGTGGGGTGTCACAGAACGCTGCACCAGGGGGACAGAAGGAAGACAGGGCCTGTTTTGACATTCTGAAATGTGTCCCCTTTTAGTGGACCTCTGCAGGAGGGGCTCATGACATTTGTAAGTGCATGGGCACACAAAGCTTGTTCACAGGTCTTTGGAGAGCAGATTCCTGTGTGAATAAACAGGGTTAATGTGGGGCCCTCCCCGAGGTTTATTTAGATCCGACGCCGTGTCAGCTTGCAACAGGATGCCTGTCTTTGACAGTCATTTCTATGCTTCCTGAGTCTCCATTTTGTCGTCCTGACACGTGCTTAGGCAAGGCACTTTCTTGGGGTCCCCTGCAGTGGATCTGGGCTCCCAAATGCAGGTCAGGAGAATTTGGGCAAATGATTTCCCCCGGCAGTGGCAGACGCAGGCTCCTGGGACCCCTCTGAGTTACTCACATCCAGACTTCTCCAGAATAACTCCGGTGCCTCCCCTCCTCCAGTTCCTACTACTGCTGCTCCTGGGCTCCCAGCCTCCCCATTTCCACCGGACTAAAGAACAAGAGACAGACAGGCAGACGGGCAGACAGACAGGCAGACAGACCCAGATATATAAGGACAAAGGGCTGAAAGCAAAGGGACTGTGCCCCACAGGAGGGAGGGCAGCTGGGGATGCGTCCCCGAGGTGCCAGTCATGCTGCCGCAGGTATGAAACACAAACCAAGCACTGCGAGGCGATGACGAACGCAGAGCCATGGAGCCGGCCGCCCGTGAGGGCAGCGGGACAAGGCAACCATTGATGCGGCCCAGGTGCGCACTGCTGGCCTCTGGTTTCCTCTTCCTGCCCCACCGCTCCGGAAGCCACGTGGGCCTGGCTGTGTGCGCGGTACCCACAACGGCGATGGTGGGGTCAGGAGCGGAAGCTGGGGCTCCGGGCTGCTCATGTGCAGCTCAGCTTCTGCAGCAGACACGGCCACTGCATCCTTTGCAGACAGTCTCCTGCTATTCGCCCTTATTGCCCGTTCGGGCTGGGCCCATGGAGAAGGGAGAGAGACGTAGTGTCAGTGACATTAGTCAGCCACTGTCGAGTATATCCTGGGCATTCTGTGACAGCCTTCCCCTCCCAATGACTCACAAGGTAGGCACAGGGACAGGTCGGGAGGTCAGAATTCTCCAAAGTCCCCTTGCTGGAGGGCAAGGGAGAGTCCGCATTTGAACCCACGTCTGCCAGGTCCCTTTCACTCTGACCTTGCTGTAGCAATCCTTGCTGTTGGGTCCTTCCAGCGGTGACTCTGTCCAGCCTCCACCCACCCAGCATGCCCCGTGCCATTCTCCTGTGCCCTGGGTATCACTCGGAAAGCTGGATCCGCCCAGAGCAGGGTCTCCTCTCTCATGGTGCTTTGGACAACACTACAAGTTAATCCTAACAGGAAGTTGAAAACCAGGGAGGAACCTCAGCAACCATTGCAAAGCAGCTGCTGCTACAACACCAGGGGGCTCTGAAAGCGTGCCCATGGTTCCTGGGGTCTCTGTTCTCAGGCACCGTGTGAAGGGGCTGGCACACACTCAGAAGGCCCCACACGCCAGCCAGTCCCTTCTGCCTCTCAGCTCTTGCTCACCGCATACGTGAGCAAAGGGTGAAGCAGACACAACCTCAAAGGGGTTGTGGGATGCCGTTCATTTCCTCTTCTTCCCTGCTCTACCCCACCCATAGGAAGGCATCTGTTCTGCACCACGTGCCTTGTCACAGGCCCAAAAGCAATGGGACCAACAAAGCCTGAGACAAAACAGACCTGCACACTTCTTAAGTTGACAGTCTCGGGTATTTTGTTAGAGTCATGGAAAGATAACTAACACGCCCTCAGAACGTTTACACATGTAGAAACTGAGTCATTGTAGATGTCATGAGTTGAAATAAGATTGTACCAGAGTAGGGTAGGTCCCTGTGGCTTATGCTTGCCTTATACAAGGGGGAATTTGGACACAGACAGGAGGACAGCCAGGTGACCCTGAAAGCATCTACCCACAAGCCACAGAGGGAGGCCTGAAGCAATCCATCTGTCACCGCCTCAGAGGATATGAGCCTTGTGACACCTTGATCACCAACTTCCAGCTGCAAAACTGAGGGGACTCAGTTTCTAGTGTTCAAGTCTCCAGAACGTAGGGCTTTGCCACGGCTGCCCTAGGAGGTGGACACGAAAGTTCACAAAGTTCTGCTCAGAAACCGGGCCATTTATACCAGATCTTGGGTGAAAAGTCACACATTAAAATACCAAAAAGACAGAGGTAGGGGGAAGTCCAAAGATGGCGGACCAGTAGGTAGCAGGAGAGAGACCCTCTCTGAGAGAGACAGCTCAAATGCCAGAATAGAACACCCTGGAGAGACCCAAACAGAGAGAGATGGACTCTCACAACCCAGGAAGAAACTAAAGTGCAAAAAACCGCCCAAATATGAGGTCATGGGGCTATTAGTGAAGATAAGATCAGCGAGCACGGCACCCTCCTCGAGCCGCCTGAATTCCTGCCGGAGAACTGACCAATCGATCCACGCTGAAGCAACTGGCTTGAGCCACTGGAGCGTGGAGCTGAACAGCCCTGCATGCAGCTTCCTCGGACCCGGCCCTGCATGCAACCCACCCAGAGGCACTGTGAATTCACACCGCAGCCGCGCTGAAGTCAGAGGTCGGGGAGCCCAGCAGTTCTCAGGGACCGGCATCAACACGTGGTGAGTGATGGGAATAAGACCCTCCCACGGGAAAGGGGAAACTGACTGGACAACATGTTAGATTTGGGCAGGAAAACCCTAACTCCATAAGTAAGTGGCTTCAGTTGGTTGCTCCCCTCACCGAGTGGATTGGTGGAATCTGCTTGGACTGGGCAGTGCCCTGGCCAGGGACACTGCCCAGTCCAAGCAGGTCACTATAAATTAATTCCCTGAGCTCAGCACACACTGGTGCAGTGAAGGCCTGCAAAGTTTGACTGGCCCGGAGGGGAGGAGCCAGCCCACACTGCCCTTGCTTGAACTTTGATCTCTGATAGCCCACTGAAGAGGGCAAAATCTCCTAGCCTGCATGCTCTAGAGGAGCCTTAAGCAACAAGAAAAGGGGCTGGGAATTACACTGTACACTTGTATGGAAGGAACCAAAAACATGACGAAAGGGCGAAATAAGAAAAAAACCCCAGCCCCCAACCCTGAGAACATTGATCCAGGAGAGGTAAATACAAAAGAGATTGAGGGCAGCAAACATGCAACATCAAACACAGTGGTAGCAGACATAAAGAGGACCTCGTAAGTGGGACCAAAACTGAAATATTAATTCAAATTAAACAAGAAATAAGTAGATTAATAAAAGAAAGGCTGGGCACCTCTCAAGAAGACATAGACAGAAGAATGGAGGAACAGAAAAGGAGAAAAATTTAATGAGGAATACAAAAAACTCCTAGAATTCATGAAGCACATTCAAAGAGATTATCAGGAAACTAAAGACTCCATAGAAAGCTGGAAAAACTGCTTGAAAGAAACCAAAAATAGACTATCAAAAATTGAACACAGGTTTGCAATGTGTGATCATGAAAGGGAAGATCTCTTAAAAATAACAAGGGAGCAGGCAGTAAATATACAAAGACTGGAAGATGACAAGAGGATCTATAACTTAAGAATAAAGCATGTGAAAGAAGAGGCAGGAGTCAAAACAGAGGAATTACAAAGACTATTCACAGAAATTATTAAGGAAAATTTCCCAAGCATAGAAAAAAGAAATGATATGCAGAGGTATGAAGCATACAGAACTCCAGCCACTTACAACCCAAACAGAGCTACACCCAGACACATAATAATCAAGATCCCAGAAATTCAATATAAGAACAGAATATTAAAAGCCATCAGAGAAAAGAAACAGATCACTTATGAAGGAAAACCTATCAAAATCATGGCAGACTTCTCGACACAGACAATCAGGTCAAGAAGAGCTCAGAATGAAGTAATTCAAGCCCTGAAGGAGAACAACCTCCAGCCCAGATTGATGTATCCTGCAAAACTCTCTAGAAATCAATAGAGAAACAAGATGTTTCTATGACAAAGAGGAACTTGGAGAATTTGTGACCACCAATCCAACCTACAAAAAATATTGAAGGACATTTTAGAGAGAGAGAACAAGAATACGAGCATTTCAGGAACAATGGCAAAGAGGCCTCAGTGAACGGGGCAGACAGTGGAGTAGAACAGAAAAATAGACAACCAATGGCAGAAAAATAGAATAGCAGAAATAAGGCAGAGAAGATTGGCTGTAATCTCTAGTATATATGGCCTTGAAATATTAACAGAGAGAAACACAGGCAGAGTAGATCAGGAGATAGGGTCCATTGAGATGCTCTATATAGGGAGGCAGTGGGATCCAAAACAAGCAGTGCACCCTATGGGAGTGAAAGGGGAGGAATTGTCTGAAAAAGGGAGACAGAAGATATTGTTAATTGGGTAACAAGACTTAAAATTTACATTATTCTCACTACTCTGCTTGGATGGATTATGTGCTGTTCCAGTTTGTCTACTTATGCTAGACTTGAGAACATGGTTAGCTATCCCAAAAATAAGAGGACATATTATGGTAATCATCCCTAATTTCCTATCAACTTAATCTGAAGCCCTTTATAACTTATACTGTCTTGTTATGACTGATGTTATTTGAATCTGGTTTGTTAGATTGCTACTTTGTATTGACTGATTTTATTTAAATCTGTTATGATTGATAGCATCAAGTCTAAGAGTATAGGCAACTACACTGAAGATGACAAGATTCACTAAGATACCCACTCTGGTTTGATTATTACTTGCTTTTGAAGTCTTATAATGTCTCCAATGCTTCATTTTTTATTAATGTTGTTATGTACTGCTGAGACATCATGGTAACCATTGTAGATCACCTTGTATTGTGGTTTTGTGTGACTTTTTTGCTTCATGCTTTTCTAGGAATTGTTTTGTTTTATCTTGCTTTGTTTTGTTTTTCTCTCTAATACAGAAATGATAGATATACATGTAGAAACTCATGCATGTGTAGAGCTTATAAACAGTTTACGAAAACCAACTATATAACACATGTTGAATTGAACAACTACTTTGAAGAAAAAGACACTACAGTACCCAGTGCTGATTCCATAATGTCATGATGTGAAGTCCAGCAAAACTATCACTCTTTGTTCAAAGTGATCTTAGCTTGCTTTGTCTTGTTTAAGTTCAACACACATGAAGGTATGGACAGCTGTTTTGAGGAGAATGAGAGACACTATGACAGCCATTCTTGGCTTCCCTATTGTCTGGTCTTGAAGACCTGAAACACCTTCCTCGTCCTGTTCAGATCAATTCCATACTAGGTTGTTTCATGTGAATTCCCTGTATGTGACAATATGGACCACTATTTGGAAGAAAACAAGAGTCAATACGATAGACAGTGGATATCTCCAATTGTCTAGTTTTGAAATTTATGTATCTTACATTGCTTTCTTGTGATCCGCTTTGTTCTGTTTTGTTGTGTTTAATTTTACCCTTTTGATATAATTGCATGTATATTTAAGTGGGTAAGATGGATGACCATATTGCTGTTTTTGTCAGATTGTGGAGCAGAACTGTTAACAGTCTCACTGTTCGAATGTCTACTTTACATGTTTTAACTTTGTAATTTGAACAACTATTTCCAAGAAGTCAGCATGTAATTTGTCAAGTAATGATTTCTTAGGTTTTTTTGTTGTTCTTTTCCTTTTTTCCTTGGAATTCTGTATTGTTGCTACCCTTTATTCTGTTTTGTTTTGGTTTTTTTCTCTTTAAATAAAATCTAAAAAAAAAAAAGAGGTAAGTGCTTTGGGCACAAAAGAGGGCCACAGGTCTCCTGTGACTGTCATTTCTTTCTGAGGAAACTGACCCAGAACCATTTCTGGGGAGAAGCTTTGTGCGTCCCCAAGAAGATCTTTGTGCTTTAACTGAGATTTTAAATAAGTACCATCAAAACCAGGGTTCTGATACCCTAAGCACAGAATCTCCCACCCTAGATGATTGTTAGATTACAAGGACATTCATGACTTTAAGGACACTTCAATCCCCTGTAGGATTGCCAGTCAGAAAGTGCACACATCTGACCAAACCATCTAAGGTCTTCACTCCCCATTCTTAGGTTTTCGTATCGTACTGGGAAGAGAAAATACCTGCAGGATGCAGGCTTCCAAACGGATGGATTCAGATCAAGATGTTCTCCAAATTAGGGCCATGAGAACATTCAGTTTGGTGGCAATTTTGCAAACTGTGATTTACTTGGACGGCTTGCTGAATCTCTAGTTTTACCGACACACATCCTGATTTTCCTGTAAGCTGATCTGCATTTTGCCGGGTGAAAGTATAAACCTGGATCACTTTTCGTGCTCCTCCCCACGTCTTCCATCACGCAAAGACAGGCAGGACGTGAGCTCACTGGGCTGCCAAGGGACCTAATGCAGGTCTGGTTTTTTCTGACCAAGGCAGACATAGTCGATACATGCGTGTATTGCCCGCCTTGTTGGCGATTGCACTTGGGGACCCTTGATGGGCCAGCTTCCTGCCTGCCCCCCAAGACCTGGGAAGCTCTGGTTGGTGGTGCGGATCTCAGCCCTGGAACAGGAGGACGGCTGAGATACAGACTGTCTTCTCTTGCTTACGGTTTTTTACTATAATCATAACATTTGTTCTGACATTATGACGGCATCAATTAGATTTAGGCAAAGGAAACAACCCCGATGGATCACATTCAGTCGCAGGAATGGAGAGCTGTCTAGGAGACCCCGCGGGAATGACTGTGATCTTCCAAGGGCTGGGGACAGACGCAGTGAGGACAGGAAGTGCAAAGGATGCCATGGTCCATTGAGCCCCCGTCCCCTTCTCCCATCAGCCCCCGAGGTGGCACCTGCATCCTGTCCTATGCTGTGCCCCAGCACTGCCCGTGTGGGGTGAAATGGGCTCCACGGGGAAGGTTGAGGAGCCAGGCCTCGGTGGCAGGAGGACCCACACCATCCCCAGGATAGAGCTCACCTTGAAGAGAAGGCCCCGAGGACAAGGCCTTTGAGATCCCACTGCCCAAACAGCACATGCACAGGCAGCAAGAGAATGGCTGCATCTGATTTCAGGAACATTAAAACCATTCATTAACACCCCAAGCCCAGCGTGGTGGTACATGCCTGTGATCCCAGCACGCAGGAGGCTGAGGCAGGAGGATTGCCATGAATTTGAGGCTAACTTGAGCTACATAGCGACAGAGTTCCAGGTCAGCCTGAATTACATAGTGAGACTCTGTCTAAAAAAAAACAAAACAAAACAAAACAAAAAAAGCAAACAAAAAAAACACCAAAGAAACAAAAACAGCCCAAATTCTTCCTCGAGTATCTGCATAGAAAGGATTCCCCTAACCCAACTTCCTTTCCATATAAACCTCTTATGAGTGGGATGCAGGGCTGTTATCACAATTTCTTGGGGTCCTGACTTTCAAATCAATAGATTTTAGGCATTTTCTTTGAGAAGCTTTAAAAACAAACAAAATAAAGTTGAAGTTCTGTAGAAAACAATTTTGAGACATAGTTTAAAAACACAAATGTCACTCTGCTCAGGTCAACCAAATGGAGTGTTTATTCTGTTTTTGTTGTTGTTGTTGTTTTGTTTTTTAATGAAACTGTCAGCCAAGGTAGAAAAAACACATCCTTTTCCTCCGACCTGTGGCTGGGGAGGAGGAGTGAGCCAGCCAGGCATCTGGCAAAGGTGGTGTGGCACTCCTGGCTTCACAAGGACCTGACAAGGTGGTTACGACCCTCATTGTACAGACAGGAAAACTGAGACCCAGGGAGGGCAGGAGACCTTGCTAAGGTCACACAGCAACGAAGGGGAGCAGCCAGGACCCAACTGTGAAAGTTCTCCCCACTTCAAAGCCTAACCCCTCTGCCACGCAGCCTGCTTCCAGGTAGACAAAGCGCCGACCAATGCGGATTGCTTCCTTCTCTGCCTCCCTGGCTCCTAAGGGTCCGGTTCACACGGTCAGTCAGGCCCTTTGCCTTGGGTATTGACCCATCTGTACCTTCAAGTTAACTTGTAGGAAATGGGGCAGGAGGCTGCGGTCTGCAGGAATCCGGCCCTCTACCTGTGTCTGTCTGCAGTAGGATAAACCCTGCCTTATAGATCTTGTCCAGGAAAGAAAAGAACCCGGGCTGGAGGGTCGAGTTACCGCAGCCGCCGGGGCCCTGTGGCCAGCCTCGGGAGACCTGCGCTGTGGAGCTGGGTGTTTGAAGCGGAGTCTCAGGTTCCCAAGGTCCCAGAGGAGGGCAGGTTGGCAGGGACCCCAGTACCTCGAGGAGACTGAGGACAGATTCCGCAGTGTGGCTCCTTAGATAAATCGAGGGTGGCAGACTGGGGAACGAGCCAGGCTCCCTCCGCCCGCAGATAAGGCGGAGGCCACCGTCTCCAATGGTGTTATTAATACTCTGCTCGGCCTGTGGCTCTCATCAGAGAAGCCAGGGACTCTTCGAGGCTGCAGACCCATGAGACATCGGGGGTCCCATCTTGACCTCAGGAGACTCAGCCCCAGCTCCTGCAGCAGCTGCCTCCCTGCAATGTATCAGATTTAATAGAACACGGATATCATACAATAAATACAGCATCTTCACAGATCCGCCTATGAGCCCGTGTGGCGTGCTAGAAAACACTATGAAATATGTATCAAAATCCATCGCACCCTCCTTGAGCATTGGAGGTAAATCTTTACCTGAGAACAGTTTGGGTATTAGCACCTAGACTCCATGGAAGTGCTGAAGTGAGGTGTTATTAACATAACACTTTTTAAAAATGCAAACTGGCCTCTGGGATTCACAGGCACCCTGCACCTCACCTGAGAACCCTGTTTCCTGTCTTCTAGAGCAATTTCCAATTTCAAATTGCCCAGCTTGCAGCACCGGTTAAAGGTTGCTGGTCAACAGCGCCCCCTGGTGTCAGAGACTGAGAGCGGCGTCCTCTCTGCTCCAGGCTGCCTTCTTGGAAATGAGTGGAGTTTGCAGTTCCCCCTCCTCCTCCTCCTTCTACCTTGTCCTTAAGTGTCTAGCAAGTGACCACACAGACCGAGCTCATCTTCCAGGGACATCTCTCTCACACACGCCCACCCCGTTTCTCTCTAATCTCTTCCTCCTCCTCCCCCATCTTGCAATTTCCTGGCTTGCCCTGGGGAAGTCTCCATTCAGTTTCCAGCTTTCTCTTCCTGCCATTCGGGAAAGGACCGTGGTGTTGGTGACTGATGTGCATTACGGGAAAGCACGCGGCTGGGCTTTGCCACGGCGGTAAACACACAGTGACTGTCTGGCGCCCCCATTCCTGACGTTCTGGAAAGTTCCAGACCCGCTTCTCCAGCTGCGCGCTCCGGCTTTCTCATTCTGCTTCCCCGATGAACTCCGCGGTCCTCAGGCCCCCGCGTTTGAGAAGAACCTCACTGCGATGGCCTTCCTGCTGACCTCCCTTGTGGTCATCTTTGGGGTTTTCCTGTGCGACTCGCTCGGCTGGAGCGGGCCTTGGCTGGGTGTGCATTGATCGGCACGGTTTGCTGGCTGCGTGTATTCTCAACATTCTTTCTGTAGGCCGAGCGCTGCCCGGTTCCCGCCCAGGACCCTGCAGGTGTGGACACCGCCCCCACAGTGCCCCAGCTGCTGCTGTCTCCACTCAGTCCCCACCAGTGTCACTAATCCAGGTCCTTGCTGAGGGCCGGCCCAGGTGTGAACCCACAGCACCCAGCCGCCCTTCACACCTCCCTCAGAGACTGCGGGGGGGGGGGGACGACTGTCACACAGACCTGTCACCTGCATGTGCATGAAAGAGACACCCTGGGGGCAAGCAGTGCACCCTTCCCTGTCCCAGAGGCCCGAGGAGCCAGCATGCAGTGGCCCTCAGTGGCGCTCTGCCATCCGTCGCTCACGCCTGCCCTTGGGGACACTGCGTGCCTGCACAAGCCCAGTCATGTTATCCTTGTCCCAGGATGACGCTGAGACAGGATGTCCTGAAGGTCCCCACTCCGCACGCGTCTTCCATGGAGTGCCAGGCAGGAACGTGTCTGGTGGGTGCTCTGGACGCGTGACTGTGGGCTCTTTTTGCTTCTCTGGGCACAACGTGTGTGACAGGCCCTGAGGAGCTATAATGAACGTGGGCTTCCCTAAAGACCCTCATGAAAGGACCACTGGTCCCAGCTCTGAGTGAAGACAAAGTCAGTTTATTATCCACTCAGAAGTGTTCGTTTTCAGTTCCTTGCAACACAAAACACGAGACTGTCTTTAACCACAGGGCAGGGGGAGCCTGAGACTGCTCTGAGCTGCCCGGCTGCCTTGTGGCTTCCATTGCTTGGGTCTCCTTGTTCCCTTCTTTAGATTCTGTTGTCCTGCAAGATCTGTGCTGGGTGGAATGTCATTTCTAGGATGAGGCTGAGCCTCAGAGGTAGAGAAGGCCTTAACTGTAGAGAAGCCTAGTGTCTTCCAGAACCTTCTGGAAAGTGCTTCCTCCTTTTGGAATGCCCTGGAAAGGGGACTTCTTGCAGCTCTGGCCTCCCACAGGGTCTGACATCCCTGATTCTGCCTTCAGGGGTCTCAAGCCCCAGACCTAAGTGGGCAGAGACAGGGCCATTCACTCACCAAGACCCAAACCCCATCCGGACAGGAGAGGCCAGCAGATGCGTCACCCCCTCGCCTCCTCTGGATTTCTGTCTTTTTGTTCCTTTCTTCACATTTAGTTGGAGTTGATGTTTACCAAGCCTGCTTTTAGAACTCCAAGGGAAAATGCTTCTTTTTAAGAACTATCATTTGATGTAGAATGAGTAGAAAACCCATACTTCTTGACAAATCCTGTTGTTTCCCTTGAAGCTTCTTTTGAAGAATCTACTGGTGCCCAGCCAGGCATGTGGCCTTATTAGTCCACACTATGGTTGTGGCTGGCCTAGAAGCCACCATTTGGAACCCCTGACTCTTGAGGAATTTGCAGACTCCCAAATCTAGCCAGCCCTGTCCACAGGAGGAATTTAATGCAGTTACACACAAGTGACTCAAACACAATTTCAAGGGCTGCAGGAGGTGCCCCAGTCCATTGGAAGGTGGTTGCATCACAGGGGCGCCATTCTCAAAAGTGGATTCATCCATTGGTGGAGGCAAGGCCTCCTTGAAAAGTGGGGTACTGGGATGTGACCTGTAAGGGGGTGTTCTTGTCCCCTTTTGTCCCTTCTCTCTCTGCTTCCTGGCCACCATGATGTGAACAGCTTTACTCCCCAGTCCTTCCACCATGTCCTTTCTGCATTTGAGTCTTCCAACTGTGGATTGAAATGTGAACAAAATAAACCAATCCTCTTTAAGTTGCCAGCTGCTGGTCACAAGGGTTGACTCTGCATACCACGAGGAGATAGAACTCCAGGATGGGACAGGTCCTAGAGTGGTCCCTGAAGGAACCACCAACTCCTGGGCAGGTCACGGTTGGTCTCCCAGCCCAGCTTGGTGGTCAGGGCTGTCCCAACATCTGGACAGAACATATGGACATGGAACTCAGGGAGGGTTGTCTTCAGAAATTGAGTCACAAGGGGTTTGAGGAAAGTGACCAGCAGATGAAAGCGCTCACCTACCAACTAGTGGAGGCCAGGTAGGGCCACCTTCTCTGGGAGGGGACTCATATCTCAACTCTTTGAGAGAACAGAAGCCTAAACTAAACTGGGCACCAAGACAGAGATGGTAGCACAGAAAACAGGGGGGCAGCCATTTTGCATCACTGAGGTGGAAAGGAGCACAGGGCAGGAGGCACAAGGGCCTGGTCAGGAAAGGTTTTTCTTAGTCCCCTGCTGAGTTCTGACCGACCACTTAACCACAGCCATCAGGTGTGTTTGTGACAGATATGTTTCTTCTCCACCTTCAGGAATCAGCATACGCTCTCATTTCCTGGCCTCCTCCCCTAAGTTCTGCAGGATCACATGACCAGTTCTGGCCAATGGGCTCTAAGAGCTGGTGGCAGGGTCCCTTCTGTGGAGATCCTCAGTGTGCTCTTTCTCTTTGGGGCCCATGCCCAGTGTGGGGACATTGGATGTGGCAGTGGCCCTCTGCCTGGGTCCCTGAATCACTTACAATGAAGTGTCCCCTTGCCTACCTGTGGGAGCTGGGTAGCTGGAGGGGCATAAAGCTGTGCTGTCTTGAGCCACTGAGACTTTGGGGAAGTTTGGCCCATGATGGCCCCCATCAGTCTCCCATGAGCTCTGAGGTGGCTGATACCCAGCTCCATGGTGGCTCCTGGCCTGAGTCCAGCTGCCGGCGTGTGGCTAATCAGGATTTCGTGTTTTCTAAACCAACAGCCATTCATTTTAGAATATTTGTAGATGTGTGGGAAAGTTGAGGCTGTAGTAGAGAGTTCCTATGTTGTCCGGTTTCCTCTTATTGTTAACACAAAGGCACCACTTTGGTGTCTTCGTCACAACTGTGAATTGTGTTAAAATGCTGAAATAAAAAATTTCTTAAACATTTTATTACATTAAAAGACACATTGCTATTAATCCTCCTCAAAACACCTCCAGACACACTTATCCCACCATTCTTGCCACTTTCTGGAGCGGTTCTGGAAGTCCTCTCCCACGAGGGTCTTTTCATGGCTGCTTGGATGTCTTAAATTGATTCAAAATGATGTTGGCAATTTCTGCTAAATAAAAAGATCATGGTGCATCTTTGCCCACTTTACCCACCAGATCTGGCACCATGCAATTTCTGGCTGTTCTCCAAAGTCCAAGTGACCGTGAAAGGTCAACATTCTGAGTCATTTCAGGACATCAAAGCAGCCACTTCTGTGTCACTGAAGACACTCATGAAAGAGGACTTCCAAAACTGGGATAGGTGCGCTCACAGAGAGGGGAAGTATTTTGAGGGGGTTGGTGGTGATATTTCTTACTCTAATAAATTTTTAAAAATGTAAACACTGACCGTATGTCCAATAATACCACATATGAACCAACGCCAACATATTACTCCCTAAGGCTCATTCTTGATTCAGATTTCCTTTTTAGTTTTAACTACCATCACTGCTCTGTCCCAGGATCATCCTGGGATCCCAAGGGACACTTCTTGGTGTGTCTTCTTCAGCTCTGCAGGCTGTGACCGTTTCTCAGTCTCCGTGCTGGCAGCCTTGACAGTTCTGGGGAGTTCGGGTTAGGAGTTTTATGGACTGTCCTTCAGCTTGGATTTGCTTGATGTCTTTCTCAGGCTTAGAGGGTCACAGGGCTTTGAGAGGGAGACCCCAGGGGTGGTCACCAATCAAAGCCACACGCTGCCATGTGACTGATCACTCCTGATGCCCACCTTGGTCACTGGTTGAGTTGGCTTTGTCACCTTCCCCCACTTCCCCCACTTCCCCCCCTTTCTCCTCTTTTCTCACTGTCATCTTTGAAAGTCCTTAGATGCAGCCAAGCCGAGAGGACTGGAGAGTGGCCACGTGAGTCACCTGGAATATTTTTTTTTGCAGGGGTTTGTTCATCATTTATTTTTTCCCCAAATTTTATTTTCATTAGTACATGCTTGCCTCACATAAAGATTCCATGCCTTGTGGGGAGCTGATATATGTTCACAAGACATCTTAATCCTTTCTTCTGTCTTCCATTTACATTGGCTCATGGATATTTTATACACGAGGTAGCGGCCCAATATGAGGTTATTTCACGGCTCAGATTGTCCCGGCTCTGGCCCTGGGAACCTGACTCTGATTCGTGACAGCTGAGACCAAGGCACCGAGGTAACCAGTTCCTGCCTGGCACCAGGAAGAGGGCTCTGATTTGAAGTGTGGGTGTGCTTGGGTATGAATGAGTGCGTGAGAGGGGACAGATGAATGTGAGAATGGGAGTGTGTGATGTGGTGTCTGTCGTGAGTGTGGCTGTGTCTAGATGTCCCCCCAGAAGCCTGGTGCAGTCACGGGTGGGCTTTTCAGCGGTGACTGACTCACAGGGCAGTGCTGGGACGGAGGGCGTGTGATAACTAAGTCAGTCCACCCACTGGTCTGGCAAAGCCCTCATCCCTTTGGCCTGGATACAATAGAAGGGACAGAAAAGCGGCCAGTCTTGCCCCTGTTTGCTGGGCTACCTCCTGGAGCCATGCCCTGTGTCTCCTCTGCGGTGTCCCTCTGCCTTCTACCCTGCCTTAGAAACAGCTGACTATGGACTTTCCATGCTTCTAGCCAAACAGACCTCTCCTCCCTTACCTTGAGCTGTTTTTTTTTTTCCTTTGTGTTGTTTTTTTTTTAAGAGAAAAAAACCCAATATTTCAAAACAAGATAAGAAGAAGATAACAGCAGTTAATACACTGCATATTGTTAACTTTAAATTAGTTACTCAGAGTACAAGATATCAGCATTTACCTGTCCAAACGATCGATATTAGCACGACCCTTTCTTTTCGATAGCTAGGAGAATTTAGTAGCATAACTACCCGACTTGTCTCAGCAACGGAAAAGGTAACTGAGAGAGGAGCGTGATCACAAGTGACCCTGTCAGCGTGGCTCTGTGCCTGCCTAAGGGGTGGTGGGTTTGCCTGTGACTGCCCCAGGCTGCTTGTGGGGTGTGCGGGCTGAGCACGTGCGTCTCTGTGGGGGGCACACTAAGGCTTGAGGTGGGGGTGGGGACGGGTCACACGCAGTCCCCACTGGGTGCTGGACCCGATTATTAACACAGAGTCCCAGCTGAGTTGCTCGGCCCCCTCCCCCACCCTGAACTCCCCAACAGGGAGGATGGCAGAGTCTTGGGGGCCCCTGTGCCGAGCCTCACCTGAGAACCTGGCCTCACCAAACAGTCAGATGTCTTCCTTTCCCCTCATCACTAACTACAGCTCCACAGGCTCCTGGATCGAGGTGCTAATGCATTGCCACAATTAGCAATTTTCTGATATCACACTAGTGCTGATTAATTACTCCCTCGGAGACTGGGTGCATTCGCAGGATGCCAGGGGAATCGGGGGCGCCAATGCCAGAGAGGACCCCGAATGCGCTGCATGTCAGGCACCTCGCAGTGCCCTCTTGGGGGGGCTCAGTGACCCCCAGTGTGGCTGTGGCCGCATGCTTGTGGTTCTGGGGCCCTGGAAGCTTTGGGGACCCACTGGAGCTCCAGGCTGCCCTTCACAGATGCTGTGACCAAACCTGGCAGCCCTGGCCTGGGACTCTAGGGTGCAGACGGGAAACTCCTCATCTCCACCCTCCTCCAGCTCCCTGTGCACTGGAAGCACCCTCTCTGAGGTCCTGTCTGCACCCCACGGCCTGGGGCGCAGCTCTGAGCTGCAGCCCAACCAGGGGAGCTGATACCCTACCTGTGACCAGCCTCTCACCCAGGGTCACACCTTAGCAATGAGGTCCCCCTCCCCGGGGAAGGGGGATGGGCCATGAAGCAGGCCAGGCCCAGGGGCGGCTCCTCCCCCATGGGCTGCAGGTGCCCCCTCCCCCAGCACCTCGGCTCCCTGGAGAGCAGGAGGGGAGGTGGAACTGAGAGTTCTGGGCACACATCACCACCCACGGCACCCGCCTGGGCTCATTTAGTGAAAGGAACCAAACCACAGGAGCCTATTTCTGCCTGAGTTATTCTAGTAACTGAAGCAAACCTTGGCTTTTCTGCCTGGATGACTCAAATAAGGACTCGGTGGTATCCCCCTTCTAAAGGGAGAAAGTCCCTCGGAGGGGAAAGTTGAGCATGGGGTGCTTTCACCTCAGACCTCTTGGTTTTTCCTACATCCTTTTAATAGATCTTGTTTTTCTGTGCAGTCTGAGGTTCCAGAAAAATCGAGAGGAAAGTACAGAGATTTCCTGGATGCCCGCCCAACCTCACACAGGCATGGCCTCCTGTGACCGACCGCCACCACAGAGGGACTCTTGTCACATGGCTCAGGACCCCACACGGACACAGCCCGTCATCTGGAGCGCTCGGTGTACACTGGACTCACCCTCAGGGCCGGGGGGTCTGGGTAGTGACTCGGGGCCACCAGTGTCACAGCATGCAGGGTGGCCCTCCTGCTCCGGGGCCCCCTGGGCTCCTCTCTGCCTCTGACTGTCACAGCTGCTGACCTGACCATCTCTGTAGCTTTGCATTTTCCTGAGGGTCATACAAGGTGTGCTCGATACGTGTGCTCAGATACGTGTACGTGAACAGCAGTTACTAAAGGAGGGCCCATCCTGTGCATCCCTCAGAATCCCCCCTCCCCGGCTCGGGCCGCGCACAGCGCTCTGTCCTTGCCACTTGCCGATGCAGTCTGGAGGCCTCCATGAGTGTCCCCAGCTGGGGAAGTAGGTCTGAGCATTCCTGGCTGTGAGCTGGTGTGTGTGTGTGTGTGTGTGTGTGTGTGTGTGTGTGTGTGTGTGTGTGTGTGTGTGTTCAGGTGCAGGGATCTAAACCAGCCATGGCACTGTGCCCTGTCCCTTTCACGCCTAGCATCCGCCTCCTGGGGACACGTTTTCCATCTCCCCCTTCCTGCACCATAGCCTGGGAGGAGGGGTGGGTGCCGGGGCCAGGATGCAGGATGCAGGCAGTGTGGCGTCCTCCTGGGTGACCCTAGCCGTGTCCCCTTGCTCTGGCCCAGGTGGAGGAGCGCGGGGCAAGAGAATTGCCCACAGAGTGGGGACTGGGGACAGGACCGTGTGGACTGCCAGGTGTCACCGCCCAGCACTGGCCCAGGTGGGTGGCTCTGCGCCCTCTTGGGGAAGTGTCACACTGGCGGAGGAACTGTCCGCGCTCTCCCCACGCTGTTTCCAAGCCAAGCAGGGTTTTCCCAGGTGTGCTGTCCTGGCTGCCTCAGGGGCCTGAACAGCTCTGAAACTTTTACTCTGCACCATGGTTGTGACTTTGGGGACAGAGCCACAAGTCCGGTGCAGACCCAGGGAACGAGGCGGAGGATGACCCAGCGTTGCGCGTCTGCGGGTCTCTACCTTTTCATCGGACGGCACTGGACCGCGGCACTCAAGGATTTTTTAATCACAACTTTGATCACAAGACAGGGAGGAGGAGCTTTCTGGAAAGCTCCGGAAAGCGTCCTGCTCCGGGGAGCGGCCAGGGCAACGGGCGAGTGCGTTTGATGCGTCTCTCACTGTAAGGACTCTTAAAACTTTAAACACTCACTGCACACTGCGGTGAAACACGTGCTGGGTGCGTGTATCAAACAGGCGAACCCGTGGCCCTCCGAGCCCCAGCGCTGCGGGCCTAAGCGGGCGCAGGGTCTGCTGATCTCAGCCGCGCGGCAGGCGCAGCGTTGCAGTTCCGGCGCTGCCTGCAGGTGGCGCCTGCAACTGGGCGGGCGGCGCAGGGCTGGCTCAGAGCGCAGGGCCTGCGGGGCGTCTGGCGGCAGCTGTTTTAAGGGACCCTTTCCCTGCGTGCACTAAGGGACCCGGGCTTCTAAAACATTAGGTAAAAACCCAGACACCAAAATGCCAGTCGAAAACCAGCTACTGGACCTCCACGACTCGGTTGCGAGGCCAAGGCCTTGCGCGTGGTGCTGAGTGGCACATCGTCTGCAGAGAATCTGAAAACGATCCCAGCACTGACGCTGGCTTCTCCACCCAGGGCCTTTGCACAGGTGTTCTGTGGGATCCAATTTCCCTCGGCCTTCTTGCCTCAGCCTACATTTCTTGTCGCTGATTTGAATCAAGGTTCTGCGGCTTCATCCACTGGCAAACTCCTACATGCACCTCAGGACCCTACTAGGATTCCCCCCTTGCTTGAAGGCCTTATTGCCTGATTGAGTGAGCTGGGGCTACAAATAACAAATAACCACAGACCGAGGGGCTTAAACACTAACATTTATTGTCTTCGTTCTGGAGGCTGGAGGTCTGAGATCAGCATGGCGGGGTGCGGGTGAGAGCCATTTTCCAAGGGACTTCTTCAGGGTCTGGTGGCTTCCTATGGAGGAAAGAGGGCTAGAGAGCACGCGCGCCCTCTCTTTCTCTCTTTCTTCCTGCACTGGGGGTTGAACCCAGGGCCTTGTTTTGAGCTAATTCCCTAGGACCTTTTACATTTTTTACTTAGAAACAGTCTCACTAAGTCACTAAGTTGCCCTGGCTCGGTTTGAACTTATGATCCTCTTGCCTCAGCCTCCCTGAGTGCTGGGATTCCAGGAATGCACCCCCAGCCTGGCTCTGGGGTCCGGTAGAGAAGGAGCCCAGTCTCACTGAAGCGGGCTCCACCTTCAGGACCCCTCACCTGGCGAAGGCCCAGCCTCTAACCCACTGCCTCGGGACAGGCTGACTGTAGAAAGTGCTCAAGTTTCTTCCGTGCAGCCTCCTAGACCCCTGGGGCTTCACAGCGGCTCTCCCAGGAGCCCAGTCAGGCCGCGTCCCTGGGTCTCCGCTGAGCTCTCTCCAGAAGGGCATTTCAGGTGACTGCAGCCAGTGAGAGCTGAGGCTAAAAATAAGCAGGAGAAAACAGTGTCCTTAAGAGACAGGGCTTTGGGAAAAATAAGCCGGTGACGCCACCCTGATGCTTTGGGGTGCTTCCTGGGCACCTACAGCGTGGGAAGGGGCTCCTCTCTCCCCTTGGCCCAGAGGGAAGGTGCCGTCTACCCTTTTCCAGCCCAGGGAGGTTAGAACTGGGCACTGACCTCCCCTCAGCCCAGGTCACGGGGTCCACAGGGTGCCCCCCCCGGCACTGCTGTGAGGACCCAGGGCCAGCACTGCCCTCTCTGCCATGCAGTAAGTCACTGGCATCCCAGGGCGGTTCTGGCTGCCTTTCTTGGCCTCCCTCTGGCTCTGGGGTCTTCTGGTGTTGGTCCCTGCGTGGCTGGGGTAAGACATCACTTTGGGAGTAGGGAGCAAAATAGGTGGAGATGCAGAGGGATCCTAACCCACCTCTCCTGTCCCAGGGAGACGCAGGCATGAGCTGGCTGCACACAATGGAGAGCGTACCGCTGAGCAGGACTCTCCTGGCTGTGTAGGAGTCCGTGGGTTGCTGCACGAATGTGAGCTGGCCCAAGCCTGAGTGGGTCCTTTGTGCTGTGCTGTGACCTCACAGCACCCGGTGAGATGGAGGTGCACAGGGCTTGAGGCTTTCGAGGAGGAGTGAGAGGGCAGGGCAGAGAGGAGGAACCGCAATTCCCGGCCAGGTGGCGAAGGCCACTCCTGAAAGCCACCCTGCTGCTCTACATGGGCGAACCAGTGAGGACTTCTGTTGGCTGCTGCTCACAGGAGCGGAGTCATGGGCACGTCAGTCCTCCTGCTCCTGCCCTGCCCAGGCTGCTGGGAGCCCTTGCTCCTGTCCCCATCCTCTTCCTCCTGTTACGCCCCAGGAGGACACGGTCAGTGCTGATCGCTCTCCACGTCGCTGCCAAGAGTGGGCTTTATACACGTGCGCTCCAAACCAAGGTAGAGGACGCCCAGTTTACAAATAGGAAAGTCAAGGCTTCCAGATGCAAAGCCGCTGGTCCAAGGTCACCCGGCCAGTGTGGCATTCAAATCGAGGTCTGCAGAGGGGGGTGTGGGGACACTCAGAGCCCCAGCACTGGGAGGCAGGGGGGTGCCAAGTGCAATTTTGAGCCCGGCCCAAGCAACTTAGCAAATCAGGGGGCCCCTGTCTCAAAACAAAAAATAAAGAACTGGGGATGCAGCTCAATGCAAAGACCCAGGTACTACAAGAATAAATAGATAAAAATAATAATAAGTTTTTAAAAATCTGCAATCCTAGGCCTGGACTTTGTTGGCTAAACAGTTGCCGCTTTTTAGAGAGAGGCTCGATGGCTTTCATCTCTGTGAACCAGCGTACGCAGGAACCCTGAAGTCCTATCGCCGCAATGCAAATAATGAGAGCAATATCCCAGACTCAGTGTCTTCCTGACTGCACAGCTGGGCTGCAACAGGGCCCCGCAGCTCAGCTTTGCAGAAAACCCTCTCCTTCCTTCCCGGCTCCCAAGACAGGCCTCCCTGGCCCCTAGGTGGTGTCCCTTCATTTTTGAGGGTGCAACGACCCCGTGTGGCCATTTTCTTTCTTTTATTTTTTATTTTTTATTTTTTATTTTTTTTTCCATGTGGCCATTTTCAAGCGCAGCTACTTAAATTTTTCTTCCACTTCAGCCAGGAGGAGAGACGGGGTCGCTCTGGCCAGGCCTGAGTTTTCAGGGACACTTTCCTCCCAGCAGGCTGACCACCACACCCCTGGAGCTCAAAGGGCGGGTGGAGTGCACCCTCTTGAAGTGACATGAAGAGGGAGGTGATCCCGCAGCTGGCCTGAGGTCTCCTGTTTTCAACCTCTCCCCACGCCACCCCCAATCTGCTGCTGAGTCTTAAAGATGAGACAGAAAGACCAAGGAAGCTGCCTTGGTGTGACCTCTGGACTCAGGAGGTAGAAACGGGGCCATCATGGAGAGCTGAGCGGGACTCTGGGGGCCCTGTGCGTGCATCTTCTAGAGCCAGAGACGCCCAGAGGCAGGGAGAGCTCGCTCCTGAAAGCCACCCTGCCGCTCTACGTGGGCGAATCAGTGAGGACCTGCGTTTGGCTTGACAGGAGCGGAGTCATGGGAATGTCGGTTAGAGGTTACCTCCCTTTCCCAAAACCCTGTCTCTCAGAGGGAGGCAGCAGGGGGCTGTTGGCCCCAGACGACCTGTGAGAGCCCAGCCGTCTTCCGGCTCCCATCTGAGAGCCTGGCTTCCATCTGCAGGTCAAATCTTATGATACATTTAGTTGAGCACTGGGCATCGCTTCTGAGTTCCAGAAAGGAGGAGGAAGAAAAGGTAAAAGGTCATTTACCGGAGGCATAAGCTTCCTCTTAAACAGTATTTCCTAAGGTTGTACCCAGGGATCTCCCTTTTATCTTCCTGGCCATCCCTCCCTGCAAAGGAGGCTTAGAACTACTTTTGTAAACTGGGCAAATTCCTAAGAAAGAAGAGAAGTAACCCCAGCAGGAAGACTACAGGTCTGAGCCCAGCCTGGGCAATTTAGAGAGACTGTCTCAAAATAAAGAATACTTTAAAAGGGATATGGCTCAGTGGTAGACTCTGGGTTCAGTCTCCCATACCTGGAGGAAAAGAAAGAAGAAAGAAAGAAAAAGAAAAAGAAAGAGAAGAAAGAAAGAAAGAAAGAAAGAAAGAAAGAAAGAAAGAAAGAAAGAAAGAGGGAGATTGAAGTTGTAGGTGACTAAAAGCCTCACTATAACTAGTGATGTAAGAATAGTCACTGTTACTTTAGAGCTTGCTCTGTTTATATGTCTTTTGCATGTATGATTAAAAGCAATGTTTTGCTGCTGTTAAAACACAAGTGTTAAAACACTGTGACAAGTCTAGTTTTGCTAGGAAACAAACTATGACCAGCAAAACTAGATTTGTCATAGTGTTTTAACACTTGTGTTTTTATGAATTCATTCTTTTTTTATTTTAAAGAGAATAAAACAAAAGAGGGCAGAACAGAGCAGATCAGAACAGGACAACATAGGCAACACAGTACTTTACATTAAGACAACTGGACATTAACAGTACCTATCACAATATCTCTTTCTCTGCTATAGTTGAGCATAGTTTCAAATACAATAATATCAAACATAACAAAAAAGTATAAAACCATTCAAAGAGGGAAAGAATTACAGGGCATTCTGAGCTGAATAACAGAGAATGATCAATGGGTACTATAATATCTCATTTTCAATAAAAAATTTTGTTTATACTATCACACATATTCAAATCCCAATAAGAAACAATGTGATAGATGGAATCAATGGTAATAGAAGAATAGAAGCTTGGTAGGACTTCTAAGAAGGACAATATTAAATCAGCAATAGCTGCCATAATGTTTTGTTTCCTTCAAAAGAGCTGTTCATACCACATAATAAAGGGAACAAAACAGAATTAAACCATTCCAACTGATGAATGGAAAAATTGAAAGGCTTCAAAGCTATGAGATGGGGACTCACACTTACCAAAAGATCTTATATACTCTTATCAACTCTCATACTAGGGAGACTATATGGTATTTACCCTTGTGAGTTTGGTTTATTTCGCTTATGAGTATGGTCTCAAGTTGTGTCCATTTACTTATAAATATCTCAATGTGATCATTCTTTATAGCTGAGTAATACTCCATTGTATAGAAATGCCACAACTTTTTTATCCATTCCTCAGTTGATGGGCACTTAGGTTGTTTCCAAGATCTGGCTATTACAAATTGTGCTGCTATAAACATGGGTGCACATATATCACTGTGGTATGATGTTTTCAGTTCTTCTGGGAATATGCCTAGAAGTGGAATAGCTGGGTCAAATGGGACCCCCAGACCCAGCTTTTTGAGGAATCTTCAGACTGACCTCCACAGTGGTTGCACCAGTCTACATTCCCACCAACAGTGCAGAAGAGCTCCTTTTTCCCCACAACCTCTCCAACACTTGTTGTTGGTAGTATTTTCTATCCTGGCCATTCTTTCTGGAGTGAGATGGAATCTCAGTGTGGTTTTAATTTGCATTTCTGTCATGACTAATGATGATGAACATTTTTTCATGTATTTATTTGCCATTTGTATTTCTTCATCTGAGAATTGTGTATTTCAGATGCCCATTTTTGGATTGGGTCTTTGAATTTCAAGGGTCTGATTTTTTTTTAACTCTTTATAAGTTCTAGTCTGAAGTCCTTTGTGTGAGGGACTGTCCATTAAGATTTTTTCCCAATTTGTGGGTTTTCTTTTCACTCTGCTGGAAATCTCTTTTGACATGCAGGAAACTCTTTAATAAGATGTGGTCCCAGTTATTGATTCTGGGAAGTATTTCCTGTGTAGTTTGATTCTTGTTCATGAATTCTCTTCCTATCCCTATATCTTTGAGATTTTTACCTACTTTGTCTTCCAGCAGATGAATTCATCCTTACAACCCCACCAAATAGTTTATTATTCCCATTTCATAGGTGAGGAAGATGATGTTTAGTAAAGTTATGTTACCAGTACCATAGCTAGTAAAAAATGAATCGGACTCCAAATTCCAACGTCCTAACCACCAGACTCCAGTCAAACATGTGGACACAGAACTCAGGCCACATTTTCTGCCCAAAACTGCTCCTGTGGTGTAGTGTTAAGCTGAATTGTGTGGTCTAAAGCTTTCTTTCTATACAATGAACTGCAACCTTACTTGATACACAAATAAGCTGTAACCTACTCTCCTAACAAGTAACCAACTCTCAGCCAATCACAGATAGTCCAACGTTGTCCATATAAGACAGACACAAATTATAACCAATCAGGGATTGTGTCTGTACCTCATTTACATTTTTTGTATTGGTCACTTCCTTTTTTTCTGGTCTCTGTGGTGGGACCAGGCACTCTGAACTATTCCTGGTTGTGACTGTTACTTGATTCAGTTCTGGAATCTCAAAACAAACTATGACCAGCAAAGCTAGATTTATCATAGTGTTTTAACACGTGTTTTAACAGCAGCAAAACATTCCTTTTAATTATACATGCAAAAGACAATTCTAAAATACTCTTTCTGACAAAGTTGGTGCTGCCACCCACCACTGTTAAGGCAGAACGTTAAATAGAACAGTTTGTGTCTCGATAGGAAACTTTGCCCAAGAATTGATTTCCCCCAGGTCCCTGATCCTTGCTCTGCCTGACTTCTGCGTTAATAATCCCAAGGGAAAACCTTCCATGGAACTGTGAATCTAGGCTGTTTGGGTTTAAGGGTGACCAGTCTGTCCTCCTTTACTATTTATATAGCTGGGTCTAAGTTTCTTTAACAAATTATACCTAAATGTATAAAACAGATAGATCCTCTGACTTTGTGAAAAGGTCTGCCTGTTCATAAAAGGACTCATCCAGTACTGAGTATAAAATAGTTTAATAACAACGTGGCACGGAGGCTGAAGACAGAAACCGAAAGCTAGATTGTGTGATACGCGGCCAGTGAATGATCAACCACAAGTTATGATACAGTGTATCTCGGTGGGGGAAAATGGAGATGCATTGATAACCAGGATTTTCCAACTTTCCGACTGGCCTCTTCCACAAAGGGATTCTGATTCTGCCTTGGACTTCTGCAGAGGAGGAGAAACATCTAGCATGGTCTGGGGCAGCACTCTGCCTCACATCCATTGGCCTAAACTTTGCTTTCTGGAAGCCTTATGTATTGGGATCTCAACCAAAACTTGTCAGCTCTGCTGGTGTGTTCAAGATCTTTGGAAATCCTGGAATTTCTGCCTGTGGCTGGCACTTGGGCAGCCAGTCTTCCACATTACTTAATAATCTCCAGTAGGTGGTGAAAACCACATTGCCTTTCCCTCTTTCCTTTAGAAAGGAACTGGACCAGAGTGGCCCTCTCTCTCCTTTCCTCGGTCTTTCCTCCCTTCTCGTCTCTTTCTCCCTTCTCTTTGCACCTGTTTTTTATCCACGGATTCATCAACTATCCCTGAAAGCCTAAAAGCTGAGCTCCATGAACGATCCTCAGAAGATGAATTTAACCCGAGGCTCTTCCTTCCAGGTGAAGGAACATAGTACACAACTGGAACACCAGAGGTGACAGTTGCTGAGGCAGCCATGACCTCCTTGAGCTCAGCCTCTGGCTCCAGAGCTCACACACTTGTCTTCCTGTCCAGATTCCACATTTACCACATGCTATGAGCACTTCGATGTTTTGAAGCCTCAGTTTCCCTTCTCTGTGAGCTAGGGATAGCAGTAGATGACCACTGGAAGTTTTCCTAAATTTAGTATCTCTAAAGTACTTAGCACATCAAAAACTCTCAAGGGTGTCATTTAAAACCTAGAGCTCACTTGTTCCCAGAGGCATTTCCCACATGGCATGAGGAAGGCTGCCCTTGCTATGGGAGGCACAAAGCACGAAAAAGAAGCATGCTGCTCTGGGGGACTGATGCTGGGGGTGCATATTTGCTCAGCATCTTTTGAACGCCTTCCCCAGGCATGGAATAGAAATCAACGCGGAAAGCCACACTAACAAGGGAATCCCGTCCAGGAACCAGCGCCAGGTGTGGGTCACCGGCAGCCTGGGAACTGACAGCCCCTTCTGGCTTCGGGCTTACAAATAAAAAGTAGCCAACCCCTCCCGTCCTCCCCATGCCATAAGCGACAGGCTTTGATGATAGCTGTGGAGGTGAAATGCAATTGGACGCCTGTGCAGCTCTGTCTTGGCTGTGACCCATCACGTGAGGTTGGGAGTGGCATCTTATTGGCACTTAAGTTTCGGATTTGGAAGCATTTCCAGTTCCAGATTAGGGCTGCCCCACCTCGATGGCCTGTGGCCGGTGAGTGGGACAAGCCATTGATGGGCTCTGTGAACTGTGGGTGGAACCTTGTGGCTCCCACAAACTTTCGGTTTGCTAGAGCACCCCCAACTCCACAGGCCCTCAAGAAGGGCACTCTGGGAAGTGTGGGGTTTCAGGACAGCATCCTCTCCGTGACCCTGGCTGTGGGACATGCGGGAGTTACAAGGGAGAGGGATGTCCGGGACTCCAGGGTGGCTCCTCTCTCTTACCTGGCCCAGCCAAGGCTCCGCAGGCTGGAGGGGAGTGGGGTCTGGAGGCGTCAGGGAGACGGGTGGGCCTGCAGCCCTATTCCCACTGGCCAGTGCCTCTGACCCGCAGACAGGTGAGGGAGCAAGCCAGAGCCAGCTGGCTTAGGAACATGTGGGTCCCCATCATTCTCCCTTCATCCATGAGTGCAGAGATGGTTTTAAATGCCACATTAGGGTTAAAAGCAACCCGGTGACATGGTCACTTACTGGGGACTCCATGGTGCTGCTGTGCAGCTTTATTCATGTCACAATTCAGTGGCAGCAGGTGCACGGGACCTGTGTCAACAGCTGCCCCGACTGGACAGAGGTGGGTGGTAGAGAAGCACCCTGGAAACCAGCCCTGGGTGCGGAAATGCTCTCCTTCCTCCCCCGCCCCATTGTCCCTCCATATTCATGGGGCCAAGGTCCTGGCCCAGGCACATGGGTCATTGTCTCTGGAAACAATGACAGTGTCTGCCACCTGTGAGCTGGGCTTCCTTGGACCTCACTGTTTGTTTCCAGGGCTGTGTTTACAGTGACTGCTTGGCTGTGCTGTGCAGGGGTTTCAGGGAAATAAGACCTCTCCTCAAAAATGCATTTCTGGAAGCGTCTCCAGGTGCAGAGAAGCAGGGGAGAGGCATCTGGCTGCACAGCCTGGCCCTTGCGGGTGTCACTGAGTTTTCCGTAGGGAGCCCGGGCCCTGCGCCTTCTCGGAGGTAGATGGACAGCCACAGGGTCTCATCTGTCGGGAGACAGGTACACGATCGCCAGGAGTGGCAGAAATCTGCCATTGCCACTTCCTGTCTGTGCCTCCTGGTTTCTCATTTCTCCTAGCACTTGCTGTACTTCCTGAAGTTGGCTTCTCACTCTCCAGGGAGACTCAGACCCTGTACAGCAAGCTCACTGTGCAGCTCTGTGGCTGCCTGTGGCCGAAACAGCTGAGGGCTCCCGTCTCTAACCCAACACACTGTCGCCTTCCTGCCCGCGGGGGTGGGCAGAGGGGTGAGCAGGGACCCATGAAGACGTCCTGGAGCTTCCTACTGCTGTGTCTCAGCGACCCCTACACAGACACGAAGCAACACAGACTTCCTACCCTACACTTCTCAAGGTCAGAAGTCCCCCAGGGATCTTGCAGGCTAAAATCAAGGCACCTTCAGGGCAGGAGAAGGTGTTTGCTTGCTCTCTCTGTCCAGTTCCTCCTGCTTGCATCTTCAGAGGGACATTCACACTGCTCTGCCCTCTGTCATCCCAGCTCCTCTCCTCTGCCCGCTCTGATTTACAAGGACAATCTGGGTCACCTCCCATTTCAGCGACCCCTCACCACATCCGCAGAGTCTCTTTTGCGCTTTGGGAAGAGCCCTTTGAACTGACATTATGGAAGGGAAAGGATGGGAGGAGGTCTGGACCGGAGAAAAGCCAAGCTGCAGTGCAAGCCCATCAGAGGCTGGGGCAGCCAGACGGTCCCTCAGGGAGGCTCTGTGCCAGGCCTGTGGATCCCACAGCCACCAGGCAGGGGTGTGGGTGACTGGGCAGAGGCAGCTCTTGGCACTGAGTCACTGCAGGAGGGTGCAGACAGCAGCTCAGGTGCTGGCCAGCAGTCCGTCACTGTCAAGGATCAGGGTGTCCACCTGTGCCTCTCGGATTTGCTTCTGCACTTACGTTCCAGGAGAAGCTCTTTTCTGGGGTAATGTAAGAAGACGGAGGCTGGAGAGGTGCCCCATGGCTCCCCTACCGCTGATGCTCACTGTCCCACCTCTGCACCCTCAGCTGCTCCTGGTGGCTCGGCTGCCGAGCATCAGTGCCGAGGATGGCCCAGAACCTCACCCCTGGGAGACGCAAGCCTCTGGTCTCCACGGCCTTCTCAGACTGAGGCCAATGCACCTGTTTGTCGCACCTAGCAAAGAATCAGAGCATTCACAGTGACTGCCTGGTTTTCACACTGCTCCTCTCTTCCCAGCGTGTGACAGCAGCCTTGCCTCCCCCTCCTCATCAGGCTCCACATGGCCCAGGAAAAAGGTGACTCTCTTCCTGCTTCCTGAAGGATATTGCAATGTACAGTTCCAGTAGTCTCCTGCTGTGTCCTTGGGCAGAAATCCCACTCTGGGAGCCAGATATGTCACTCCCAGAGATTGCAGTTAATCAGCCAGGGAGCACACATGCTACCAATGGGTTGCTGAGAGTTACACTCACCAATCCCACTACCCAAGCCCACGAGTTCCTTCCACTGGGGACATAGCACCATGGAAAGATGCTTGACCTCAACACAGAGCCTTATACCTCTGTCAATTAGCACCTCTGCACTGGCGCTGTCTTCAGTAGGACTCTCTGGTTTCCTGGGAGGCCAGCAGCCCCCAGGTAATTCAGTACACTATGGCTCTCGGGTCACAGCCCAGTGTTAGCCCTTTCTGTTTTACTGCCTGTGATAGGCAATATCCAAACAAGCATGCTGTGAGCACTCTAGTAGTGTGTTTTGGTTACTTTTCCCTCATTGCTGAGACAAAATACCCAACAACCAAAATAAAGAAAGGAAAGGTTTATTTAGCTCACAGTTTGTGGAGGTTTCAGTCCATAATCAGCTGGCTCCAAGGCAGGGTGGCATGGCACAGGGGTAACACTTCAAGGTGGCAGCCAAAGGAGAAAAAAAATAGCCAGAGCAAAAGTGGAGGAGAACAAGCCTCTTTTCCTCCCTTGTCTTGTAAGCAGGCTATACCCCTCCAGTGGGTGTAGCACTCACACCACCTCTGTGCCCTGCTCTTGCATGGGCTCAGGGTGTTTACACAGTAAGAACCCTGGCACCCTGCTGAGTCTCTTAGATAAACTTCTAAGCTTCTCAAGTTGACACAATGTATCAGCCATAACATAGTGCTTCTGAAGAAGGCCTTGGGGACAGGAAAGGTACATCTACTTGTATGTGTATCCATTTCTATCAGAATGAGCCAGTGCCTGCAGAATAGAAGGGATCCAGAGGTATCAGCTTGCTACCAACCAAGCTCAGCACTTGTCTTTGTAAATGGCTCCATGGATATTTGGTGGAAGCAGTAGCTACATGACTTTCAGTAGGTCCATGCAGGTCCATTCATAGACTCTATCTCTGCTACCACTAGGAAGGCTAGTGACAGAACCTGGCTGATGTCCCCTGGCTGTCACCTTGTCTACTTGGTTGTGAGATATCTCTTTCAAGGCAGGTGCTCTCCAGGAAGTGCTGATATGTTTAGATGGATCTGTGCTGTACACAGGTCCTGGGCTCCTGATGCAACTCAAAAGTCCACATTTATTCTAACTTCTAAGGTAATCTACTTTTCATAGCAGATGATCAGGTGCTCTACCCACAGGGAGGCATCTCCCTTCTGTCTTTGGGGACCATGCCTGCCAGAGCCTTATACCACTACTATCTATTTTTTAACTTACACACACCAAACCCTCTTGACCATGAACTGAGTTTGGACACTTTATCTCTCCTTTGGTCTTACAGAATGTAAGACTGGGGAGATGGGCTGGCCCAGGAATGGTGGCAGTGCCGAAGCCTGGACCATTTGCTTATGCAGTCTGCTCCGTCCTCTGGTCTTGCTTGGGTATGACCAGAAGCACCACCATCTTTATCTAAAGATGGATTTTTGTGGGTTTACCCTGCCTTCTGAGATGGTGGTCTGTAGAATGAAGCTCATGTTGTGGCTGCATGGTCACTTTATTCCTACAGTCAAGGGCTCTCTCTCTCTCTCTCGCTCTCTCTCTCTCTCTCTCTCTCTCTCCCTCTCTCTCTCTATGCCAGGGTTCAACAGCATGCAAACTGTCTTGTGACACACTTGTAATTGCTGTAAATTCCAGCTCCTTCCTACTGTGTTGAGTTCATTACTACAAAATAAACCTTTGCAATGGAGTGCATTGAAATTTGGGGGATGCTTATTACTGCAGCATCAAATAATCCATCCTGACTAATACATCTGACTTCATGTGTGAAGAAGGAAAAAGATAGAAGTCTCAAGAATGTAAAGAGAAATCTTCCCAGAAGCATAGTTTTTACATTTCTAAACATGTCAGTTTCACAGTCATATGGAGCACGGACAGCTGGTGAATGAATAGACAATTTACTTTATACCCTGGTATGCTTGGTTAGTTGTCACCATTTTACTGGCTCAGGCCCCAGTTTGGCTAAATAGAGGCATAGCAGAGGGCACTAGAGTGGGCCACAGGGCTGGGAGTGACCAGCCGTCCATTAAAAGTGAATGAAATAAAAATTTGCTCTTTCAGCCATACCACCCACGTCTCGTGTGCTTGACAGCCACCCATGGACAGCACGAATATAGAACAGTCCCTTCATCTCAGCCAGACAGTGCTGAAAGACCTAAATTTAGTCACTGCTGAGAAATCTGGGAAAATGCCTGAATCTGACAACTCCTATATAAAAGAATTCAACATAGCTTTCCTCAAATTTGACAGTAATTCCATAACTTAAATGGTATTGCCAGTAATGATGTGTGAAAACTGAAATTTCCAGACTATAAATTTTTAAAACAACCATGTTAGAGGAAAAGCTTAAATATCATTCTTTCTTTAGAAACAAATACAAAATCATCACAGGACATCATGATTAATAGTATGTGAATTTTTTAAAAAAGGAATGAAGAAAAAAAGTATAATAAATGTGTAAGGAATTAATCAAAGTAGTTTTCAGTACTTTGTGGTAAGTTTGTTATGCAAGTTTTAAATTTTTTAAATTTACTCCTTTTAAAATTCTAAATATACACATACTTTCACCCTTAACATTATATTTACTGTTGCAGGTTGCTTTTCTTATGAAGCCCTGCTCTCCTATTCTCACCAAACAACTGTACAAACTTCAGTAGCTATCAAATCTTACCTGCCTTGGACAGAGCTGATCTTGAAAAATAATTACGATTTTTAAAGCAAAGCCACTAACAGCCTCTATAGAAAGTCCTTCCTTGTCCTCATCTCAGTCTGAGAAGTTTGTATTTGTAATCCCAAGGAAAAGTTATTGACACCCTAATGTATTAATTCCAATCTACCACTTTCAGTGCGACTCATGGTGAGAAAAGAGACACTAAGATGTATTTACAATTATGGGGACCAAGGGATCCTAAGTCCGGCCAGGATGAGGGTTCGTCAGAGCAAAGCCCTTCACCCAAGGCCCAACCTAGATTTTATTAGTTTGTGGAGAAGGGAGAGGTTGAGGGAGAGTGACTGAGAGTGGTGGGAAATACGTGAGCTGGGCTGGGCTGGGCTGGGCAGGAGGCCTGAAGGCACCTCTGCGGCCTGAGAGAGAACGCTATGAAGAAAGAGCCACCGGCACATCACAACTGAGGTAGCGTCTAATGTTTGGGGCTGTGCTTCAGCTCCGATGTGAAAATTTTTCTGCCCTGGGAATCCACAGCCTCTTACATCGAAGCTCTATCCAAGTTGACAGCGTGGAGCGGTGGCTCGTCATCCCGTCCAGCTCAGTCAGGTTTTTTGGGAGCCACAGGGTGGGGGAAACAGTGACTGTCACAGAGCTTCGAAGGGTACGCATCAGCACCTCAGCCAGCCCTATTTACCTCGCTTAGAGTCAACTAAAGGGAAAAGCAAACGGCCCAGCCAGCTCTGTGCATGGAGACAGGGCCAGCTTTAGCCACATGAAGATAGCTGTCATTCAAGCAGAGCCACTCAGGTGGTCCTCCACCAGCCTCTTGCCTTACTTTCTACTTCTGTAATAACTCTACATCAGCACTAGGAGGAATAGCGCTCTTCCCAAGTGCCCATCCAGACATAACCCGGGCAAGTGTCCCTACGTGGAAGTTGTATCTTTGCTGACATAATGAAGCTGAGAAGCAGCCATCGTAGCTAGAGTGGGGCCTGAACCTAGTGATAATCATATATAAAAAGATGCACATCAAGACACACAGACGCAAAGACTGCGGGAAGAAGCAAGGTAGGATTCTCCCCGGAGCCTGCAGAGGAAGCAGCACTCTGGCAGCCCCTGGCCTGAACTCCTAGCTTCTAGAACTGTGAGAGGATAAATTCCTTTGGCTTTAAAACATCCGGTCTATGGGCATTTGTTAGAGCCACCCCAGAAAACTGATTCTCTCTTATGAGCCAGTGTGTCTCACTTCTAGTCATTCTACTTAATATTGGGTGTGACTATTTATTAAAGAACATTCACAACAATTTGGAGCAATTTTATTGGCTCCAAATATCACATATTACATATACAATTCTAATTAATAAAAAGAAAAGTGCAAGGGTACAATGAATATTACAAGTTCTAAATTTGGCCTCCCTTAAGCAATCCAAAAATGCTAAATATTGTTATAACACATTTAACCCCGATTTAATGTAGAAAACAAAAGTAAAGCCAGAGGAATAATCTATGCCATATGAATGCAAATCACATTTCCTTACCACTCAACAGGTAAAATCTTGATTTTTAAATTAATTTATAACAATTTATTTGTTCAAACACGCTCTTCTAATTAAATAGAAAACATGCACATCAGATTCTTAATTGGTAAAGTCATTTCACAACTACAAAATCAAGTTGCTAATGATACTATCTTCTACTAGCATGAAAGAACAACATGTGCATATACAGCTTTCTGACATACAACCATTTTTTTTTCTGGCGTACAGGGCAAACCAGTAGGGGCAGGGCTGGGTAAACAGCATGAAAGCTAAGTTGGTCACTAATCAAACTGGGCAGTGCAAACTTGACAAAGCTATTAAAGTTAAAGCAGTATGTTAAACAATGAAGCTCTTGATACACTTTATAAAAATGATCTTTAAAAAGAACAAAGAGATATTGCAAAGTCCACCTTCATCCTTAAAGGGCACACCTACCAATCACCCTCAGGACAGCTAGCTTGCTCAGGGCCCTGCTATTACTCTCTAATGGGTTGCTGTCATAATCTCCATGACTTCTCCTGCACCCTCCCTGCTCTGATGACTGACAGAAGGTGACATGCATCCAGGCCTCTGCATGCACAAAGTGGTATCTACCAGCCCTACTAACATGAATGAAATTTGGCCTAAATTGGCCTCTGTTCCTGGTGATAGAATTTGAGCCAGCATAGTCTCTTAGTATGTGGTGGGCTGCAATCTAGCTTGATGAACAAGAAAGATGCAATCTAACCTAAGAGTATGCACTGGTAACCAAGCAACTGAGACTTGTCTAATCATAGCAAGATGAAAACCCAGTCCATCCCAGGCCGGAGGCTGCCAAATTCCAATCCTGTGCAGCAGAATCATGCTGTGATTAATCATGCACACTATTGTGGTCCCACGACCTGGTGCAGTTGTGCCCCTCTTGGTTTGTGTCAGTACACTCACTGCAAGCTGCTCACAGTATGATGATGTCACTAAGGAGGTGTTTCCCAGGATGTGTCACTGTGTCACATAACGGACTGCCCAAATCAGGCCAACACTGACCTGTGGAAACACAATCTTGGGTTGTAGAACTTACTTCCTGCTCAAATAAACTTCATTAAATTGAACTCATAGCAGTTTTTATTTTCGGTAACAGATTTATACAGTCAGTGGGTTCCAAAGTGGAGCTTCTAACACTTCTGGGATCATAAAGCAACTATGTGAGAGGCTTTCCAGGACCCATTGAGGCCCACAATCTCTCACAGCTACTCCAGGACATGACTGAGATTTTTACTCAGATCTTTGTATTCTGAATTCTTGATGTTTTATTTAAGCAACCAGGCTCTTCTTCTTCTCCTCCTTCTTCTTCTTTCTCCTTCTCCTCCTCCTCCTCCTCTTCCTCCTCTTCCTCCTCCTCCTATTCTTCCTCCTCCTTCTTCTTCCTCTGTGCTGTCTCACTGAAGGGGCCTCAGGAACATACTTGACGTTCCTCTTACAGCAACTTATACAAAAGCATCGCAAGGTTTCTACAGTAAAGCATCAGTGTTCAAGGCAAAATGTATGCTATTTAGGGCACAACTTGATTGCACAAGGGTTGGTTTCTCTCTCCTCTGAAGGACCAAAAACTATTCAAAGCTTTCCCTAGTCCATAACTGAAAGACAGGTGCTTCTCAGACATGCAGCAGACTGCAGAGCCTGGGACAGGCTTTTGGTCAGGATATCAGCAGAGGCTCACAGTCATGGAACCATGAGCCAACTCAAGTAGGAGAATGAACAGCAAGTTACCTATAGGTGTGCTGTTTTTCAAGAAGAAAAGTATCTTGGCTCCTGTCTAAAGGTTCCCCCAAAGCTTCATGCACACATAGGTTGGGGTCTTTTCAGACGTGGCTGAATCCAGAGTGTATGATGCTGGGATCGAGGGTGTGTGACTAGTAAATCAGTCCACTGATTGGTTTGGCGTAGTTCTGGCTGGAATTAAGGGTGTAAGTGCTACACCTGGCCTAGGGCAGGTAACCCTAAAATACAAGAGACACAAAGAGGCCTCACAAGCTCTTCCCTGTTCACTGTGGACTGTTTCTCCTCTGCAGTGCCATCCTGCCTTAGAGCCCACCGACTGTGAACTAAAACCTCTACAAACTGAGCTAAACAAAACTTTCTCTCTTTCATTTTGGATGTCAGGTATTTTATCTCAGCAATGAGAAAAGTAAGCAAAAAAGTGACTCCCGCACTGCCAGTACGTGTTGGAATGCTTTCAGTAAAATTAAACAGAAATGCCCTTTGAATGAGAGATTGCATCATTTTTTGAGAAATCCTTAAAAATGTCATCTCCCTGTTAGAATAGGAGTGGAAGGCGGTAGTGGTGGGAGGACTGTTGGGGTTTTGGTAAATTTGTAGCAAAGTAGAGTTTGGGTCTCTCTCTTCTTTAAGTCTGTAAAAAGATGTCACTAAGTGACCAGGATGCTATGTATTGCCTCGGGTGGACTTCCTGATACACAGTGTCATCCCAGGGCTGAGTAAGTCCTGTCAGCTCCAGGAAGAGGTGTGGTGCAGCACAGAGAGGGCGTGAAGCAAGGGCACGGAGACTGCTGAATTTCCTCCCCTCCCATCAAATGCAACGCCTTGTGTCGTTCTCTGCCTGTTGTGCAGATACGTAACAACATCCAGAATACGCAGGCTAGAAAGAGGCAGACAGAATCAGGAAGAACTGTGGTATGGCTCCGATTCCAAGAACTGTGTGAACTATGATATTGAAAGAATGAGCAAGAGAAAGTTAAAGCTTCCAAATGCGCCAGGAAACTCCCAGGAAGATCTCACTGCAGTTAAACACTCTGAAAAAAAAACAACACTGGTAACTTTTCAGATATGGTATTATGGTACGCAAAGTCTTTGGAGGAGAAAGGAAGAAAATGGCCAGTGCTTATCAGTGTTCTGCAATCACTTCTAGGAAGGCGTTCTAACCTAGGAGACACAGCCTTGTTTTCTTTTTGGTGGCCAAATCAGGCTGAATGTCTGGAAAAGCCAACCA